>VFFE01007182.1:3485230-3553465 GCA_008921705.1 Burhinus oedicnemus
CACAACATCTAGCACTTATTTACAGCTCATCTTACCATATTCACACCAACAGGCAGACTAGAACTTCTGCTAGTCAGGGCTGTCCTCAGGGAGGATTCCACAAGATAGGATTGAGTTGCCTTCCTCAGAGAAGACCATCACACCACCCTACTAATGGTCCCCATGCAGCATTGTACATCACTAGCTCCCCTCCCAGATCACCTGGCTGCCAGACCTGGCACTGGGTGCAGAGATACAATGAATAGCTAAGCTGGTACAAGACAGCATCGCTCCCCTTCTGCACAAGCAGCTGGGTTCCTGTCCACTTCTGTGGATCCCGCTGGAACAGGTTTCATCGTGGGAAAAGGAAGATGATATTCCTAAATTTCAAAAAAGCAGAGCCATTAGCTCTTTCCCCCTTTGGCTCCTTCAAATCTCTGTGCTCATTCTAGGGAGACGGTTCTGACTCATGCTAGACAAACAAATACATACCGGGGGTGACTGCATAACGAAGCTTCATCCAACAATGCTCTTCATGCAGGTGCCATGCACACTGATCACCCAAAGTAATCCTAGAGAGACCTACTCTTTTGGAGGCTTCCTTGTTCAGATCCATACAAAATACTAGGGTCTGTCTTTCGACAGTTGGTTGCTATCTCCATACTGCTTTTGCCAAGTCATTTCGATTTACGTTCTTAACATCAAAGTCTCCATACCTTGAAAACTAAAGTAAAAATTACATAGGTATCTTCGACTGACCATTTTAGCAACTCATTTTGAGTGAAAGATTTGGGTGGGGTAGTCCAAAGAATAATTACAAAATAAAATTTTAGTGAAACTCAACTGGAACTTCTAGAAACTACTTAGAAAAGGCTCAAATCAAAAAGGTACATCTGAAAAATAGCAAATTCCTTAGAGAAACTAAATCAAAGCATTATCACCTCTTGTAGATCCATATTTAGCATTCATGTTTTGTACTGGGTGAACAAACACAAGACAAAACTTGTGAAAGACCTGAACGTCAATTTGTCCCTGATGAAGCTCAAGCCAATGCAAATACCCAAGATTTCTTTCCAAATATTGTACTGTACTCTGCTGTCTCAATACTGACATCATTTCCAATGATGACAGACATAATTCCGACTTACAATTAGACATAATTTATAACATAAAATAATTGCAAGTTACAGTAAGACAGAATTAAAATTATTTTTCCCCTCTTAATGGCTACAGATGGATTATGAAACACAGACACCAGAATTTATTCTGTTTCTAATGCAAACTGCTAAGAGGCATAGGAGATACCTCTTGCATTCCCTACAAAGGAGAAAAGGATGGAATTCTGGTAATTTACAAAAGATACCCATATTTTCATAAGATTGAGCCTGCACAACAAAAAAAAGTGGTATGCTACGATGGAATACATGCATGTCCCGTTATGCATGAAAGGTGCTGGTCTGTTTTTCACGCACTGGGAATGCAGAGAAGGGTTCAACATCTCAGCGATGATCCCTAGTGTGACTAGAGTCTTAGCAATTCACCTGCCCTGCAGGGTGGGAAACTTTGACAAGAAATATATATTATTGAATGGAGTTCATTCTCTAGGGCCCAAATTTCTCTACTAGACAGACAATGGCACAGGGTGGTGTAACCAGGGAATGTAACTCTATCTGAGTGAAAATGAAAGTCATGTGTTATTCTTTTGATATAGACTAGAAATAAACAAAAGCAAACAGACTTTGCTATGGAAGGCTCAATGTCGTACTCGGCAATGTTTTTACTCTTGGCAGCAGCAAAGGCCAAAGTGAGGGGGTCTGAATATTACCAGTGCTTGCATGAAGCTGGCAGGAAGGGCTACCTAGATTACTTAATGATGTGTGCTTTGCAGTTAATGAGCCATTCCTCAATTTTGTCTATTTAATAGAGGAAAAAGAAGTTACTTTGCGAAGTGCATTTGTCATGAGGGGATGAGTGGTTTTGATGCTTACTATTATAAAAACATAGTATTGGATGTAAATACATACATACATACGCAGTATAAAATTATTCTTCTTCTCTTTTACTGAGCATAGTATTAATAAGACACAGAGCATTATGTTCATATATTAAACATTTTTTTATAACATATGCTGCCTTTGAAGTTACACAAAGGTGATTTTGTGACATAATTAATGAACTTTGCCTTAGGTGTGCTAAAAAATGTATAAGTAGTGTAAGGTACTCCCAATTTCTTCATTAGGGTACCTAAGTTGCATTTACTGTGAAGAAAAACAGAATATCCTTGTAATACTGAATTACAATTCTCAGGTGACTGACTCTTAATGAAATTTTCTAGAATTTGCTTTACCTGATTTATCCTTTTGATAACACCTATTACTGCTTAGTCCACAAGCACAAATAAATATATAGCAAGCATATATATGTGCTTATAATATATACAATTTCACAGACATAACCCCCCCCAATATATTATATAAGGAAATATATCTGTATAATTTTCCCTAGGAGCCTATTGCTAACAGCTTTATTTCTGTCCTCTATGAAAGAGAAGCTATTAAAAAAAACTATATTGACCCTTGTGGCAGAAGACATGCTAATTTTGAAAAAGAAAAGGTTATAAGACCAACAAACTGCTGAAGTTCTTCCCATAAGGTCTTTTCTCCTATTCATACAAACAGAGTGTTACAAAATTGCTTTCACCTTTGCAGGAAGAGACCAGAATTGGTCTTGGGGATAACAAGTTTGTTGGCCACCACCAGCCAATGAAAAATAGTGCCCCAAAGGGAAAGAAATCACCCAGGCTCAAACCCTCAGGAATTCAAGCCTGCTGTTCCCTAGGCAAATCAAAGGCTCAGCTCATTACAGTTGATGTCCACGCACATAAAAATGCGTGCATGCGCACACACACATGCTTTGAAGTTCTGCTTGTTTCGTATGCTGCATTATTGTGAGAGACTAAATCGCTTTCCATCTTAAAGATAATAAACATGACTTCCTTACAGGGCTAAGCGCCCTACAGACGCAAAGATTTGTCCTCAGTCTGAAGTACCATTGATAGACATCCTTATATGTGGTTGTGATTCTGTGTAAGTTTCTACGCAGTGTTTAATACAACGTAAATTTTGTATTTTATGAGTAAGGCAGAAGCTGAAAGATGTAGCTAGTGCAGCAAGATATTGCCAATAGGTATTAACTGAAACATAACTGTAACATACTTTACTATTAAATGTTCTGCTCCGTCTTTCAAAGCATTTTTCTTCTTTTGGATTTGCTAAAATTTCACAAAATGGAAAACAGAGTGTTAATACCATTGTTGCCAGGCTAAGAAACAAGACTGCAGGTCAGGAGACTGGGATTTAACTCTTGGATGCGCTACCAAGTTGCTAGTGAGGATGACCAGCTAATTATCCTCAAACCAGGGCAATGAATGAGAAGTCCTGGGGATGGGGAAATGCTCAGGTACAGTCACTGCCAATGCTGCAGCAGAAAGGAAAGCACTTGTTCCAGAAGGGGAAACAAAAAAAAAAACACAACATGGAGGGGGAAGGAAAAAAAAAAGAAAATAAGAAATTGCCGTAAAAGGCAGTTCCCATCATTCATATTTTTGCACCCATGCTCTATATGGCTCCCAGCCATGCCCCACTGGCTGCCCCGTTTTCTTCCCCTAACCGCTGCAGGTGGCAGGCTCAGTGCTGCTCCCCCCAAGGCCACGGCAAGCTTGCCCTTCTACGAGTACGTGAAGCAACAGCCAGGGTGGCCCGGCAAAAAGCTGACAAGGTATGTGAGAGCCCAGTAGCCCCAGCTTTGCACTATGCCAAATCTGAAGGAAAAACATAAAGCCCTTAAAAATGCAATGATTTATTCTTCAAATTATGGCAGTTTATAATTGTGTTACTGAATTGAGACAAAAAGCAGATGGGAGCCCTTAGCTGGCCCACAAATGTAATTCCGTTACTTGAATTTTCTGGTTCATTAGGACATCAGAGCACCCCATCTACCTGAATACAGGATTTCTTGGAAAATTTTCCCTTATGGTAGAAGAAACTAGGGGAACCCAAAACTGCATTCAACAACTTTATTTGTACAATTTGGGTGATTTTCTGTCAATTTTAATCCTCAGAAATGCTTCAGTAAAGCAGGAACATGTATTTTGGTATATTGTTCCCAAATAATGCTTGCTAATTGTCTGCTATATCTACAAATACATATTTTCATTTTATTTTCTAATATAAATTATGATAGCAAGTCGTTTTTCTTATAAGGGAGAAATCAGGACTTGTTCCCAGCTTTTCTCTACCTACTCATTTAAACAGAAGATTTTGTTAATCTCATTCATGAGCCAATTAGCATGTATTTAGCAGAGGCAATTTTACACAGCTCACGGCTTGTGTCCAAAGATCGATCTTCACTTATTTTGAAAAGAATGCCAACTACCCATAGTAATTTAAGTCATTGTAATACTACACAGATTTTTGCATTTTATTGGGCTCACAGGGCATTGATGACCATTTTTATTACTGTAACAGTCTTCAGAAAAAAACACGTTTTTCTCTGGACTCTGCAGTGGCAGTTTCAGGCAGTATTTGTTATTATAAAGTTTTTGTGTTTTAGGAGAATTACCACCTCCTATAACAGATCCTGTAGAATTGGCTTTATGCAGAATTCACAATGAAAAATAAAACCCAAAACAAACAACTTTCTTGCCTCCGGTTATACATTTTACTTCACCAAGGCACAAAATTCAGCAAAACACAGCTACAGTCCCTCAAAGAAGGGCTGACACATTAGCATTTGGATGAATGATTATGCAAAGAAACAAAAGCAAGTTGACATCTCAGCCACATCTAACATAAAATGTTAAACAGCACAACCAGGTCTTCCTCCGCTTACATACATTAAAGCTCTAATCTAATTTTCCAGCCTGCCTTACTATATCAGAAAGCAGTACGTTTCCCACAAATCTCGCTCCTCCAATGAACAGTCTGAAGCACCTATTATCCTAGCAGGATTCCACCTTTTGAGGATGAACACATGAAGTTTTGTTTACCAGGTTCAGGGTAAAGGGCAGTTGTAAGGGAGTCAGTAGAACTGGCTCTGTACTTAGCTCTCTAATTACAATCAATTTTTGAGAGGGTTTTCCCCTGGCAGGCAGGGAATAACTTTGGTGTGGAATTCTTGAAAGAAGAGATTGCCTCTGCAACTATACCATGCGCATGTGTGTAAATAAATTCAAATTTCACTTACGTAACAATCAGACTTTGCATCACGGCGTTCACCTCGCCTGGGAAGCTCTTCCTGCAAGGCTCCCGATACCTCCTCTCAGTTGGCACGTCGGCAATATTCCTTTCAGTGAAAGGACACTGGTAAAAAAGAAAATAAAAAGTAGTATTACATTCTTATTTGTCTTTGCAGAACTCTTTAGAGAAATCAAATGTTAAACATTATTTTTAAAAAGTCTACAATCTTAAAGCTTCAGGTATGTAGTGGAGATCAAGTTCTGCTCCTGTCTGTCAACATCCTTTGCCTAATACAGCATCTGAAGCCAGCTCAAGCTCCATTTAAACTGTTTTTATTGCTCCCTAAATATAGTTTTACTAACCTGCCTTTTAAACTACAATTACCCACTGGCCTGCCTGCTGGTGGTGAAAATCTTCAATCTGTTATTCAGAACAGAATCACGCAAGCATTGTTATTAACAAGGGAGAAGTTAGTTAATGACTGGCAGCTTAAAGAATAATGGAACTGTTAATATCTGAGGCCTGCTTCTGTCTGTCACAAGTACCAGAACCATTTAAATCAAATACTTTATGTGACTAAAACACATTTCAGATGATATAATGAACTACAGCTATTGCTGGTTGGATGCATCTATCATTTCTAAAGTTAGGCTTAAGTCCATCTGCTCTCTGAGGGCTCAATTTTGCCCTGAATTACACCTGGGTAATTCCACTGCTGTGAATCATATGATAGGAGGTATATTAGGGGAATATTTCATCCTTCAAAAGTAATTTTGCTAAGCTTTTTGAAAAATCAATTCAATTCCAATAATTTTTAAAACTTTTTCAAGACAGTCAATTTGTAGAAAAACTATTGCAGAAAGAAGTAGTGCTGGTTTAATATGACAGTTACACAAAGTAATGTGAAATGGATTCTAGTAAAATAATTTTCTCAAATGCAAAACATTTAGTTCAAAGGAGATTGAATCAAAATGGATCTCCCAGAACCAAAGTATTAAAACTCTCTTTTTTCCCCAGAGGGGAAAATACATCTGCACTCATAGCATTTCATATTAATAGTCCTAATCTAGTTATAAAGTGTTGCAGAAAGCTCCGCACCTTGAACTGTATGGGGTACGTGGATTCAACATCCAACAGCCATTCCTGGGTTGACCCTACTACAGGATTACTCTGGAGTTTAACGACACAAGACATAGCACTCCAATTTATTCCTGCCAGTGCTATCTTTTCAGTTCAGGCTTAGGAGCTTAAGCAGGCTTCCCCCCCGCCCCCGCTATGAAAAGCCAGTCAGACTACCAACATAGAAAAGATATTTCAAATTAAACAATGTCATTAAGTATTCACAAGACTCCCAATTACCACTGTATCCAAGCGTTCTTGCTGTCAATATATATGAACTACAAAATTGACAGAAGACTAGAGTTGACCCATAAATTGTCAGAACCTGCGATCTTGTCAATTCAGCTGAGTGACAGGCTGAATTGTGTAAATAACTGCACCCTCCACCATTAAAAAAGATCATTTCAGGTCAGTTGAAGCAAAGCTTTTTTATTTTCTCACGGACAAAAACCTCTGGTCAACCTCAAGTTCCCTCTGGTCAACCAAAGCTTTGCTTAGTCTGTGGATTTTTTACAAATTAAAAAAAGTCAAACACTTCTAAAACAAGTTTTGAAATTTATTTTCAGCTTTTTTTCAAAGGGAACATTTACCAATCTGATTCAAATTCACACTTTGTTTCGTTTTTTTTTCACATATTTATTTTGGTGAAAATTTTTCAAAGGAGAAAAATTGCCTTGCTTTTCCTTCTAGTTGTCCTCTCAAGGAATATTCTATTTGGGATTACTTAACTTAGAATTTACATCACAGATACCGCACACAATACGAGCAGTAGTCTTAATAACCACCAACCAGGAGGTTGGTCAAGGAGCAGGCATTGAAATGAAACCTTCAAAAAAAATTCTGAAGTAACCATAGTTCTGAATCAACTTGCACCGAATGAGAAAATGGAGCTTTATGACTTCTTAACGAACTCATTAGCACTTCCATGAAAACGCTGAACTTGCCTGCTATGTATACAGAATATCTAGAGCACACAATACTCTTTGAAAATCTTGTAACAGAAATCCTGGTTTTGAAATAGGACTGTTTCCTTTGCAAACACGCCAAAGACACCAAAAGCCTCCGGTCTCTAAGGATGCCTTTTACTAGGAGATAGAAATCTCATTTTAGAAGAGAACTCCTCTAACAAAATCCAGACCTTCCAGGCTCTCTTCTAGCCAATGACTTAGTGGCTTCCCAGCTTGAACACCCTCAAGACAGTTCCACCTGAGTTTCCAGGAAAGTCTTGTTCTTACCGTCATTTCTGACGCCTGATCTTGTGTTTGCTCCTCAATTCGTGCAGACCCCCTACTTCTTTTAGAAATCTCCTAGTCTGCAACTCTGCCACGAGCTTCTCCCTCACCTGGCCTTCCCTGTATTTCTGGAGATTTTCCCATCTGAACGTGCCCAGCTGCCCTGAGCAACATCTCTCACTCCCCAGAGCTTTCCACCTGCCATGGTGCACCAGGGCAAGATAATCGGACAACCTCCTAGCTGCTCCTTCCCAGCACCCTCTCATGTATGTCCTGAGCCAACAAATCTAACAAGCTTTGTGACTTATCGTGCCCTGCAGTATCAGAAACCTGAATCAATTGTCTCAATTGGAAAGCTTTGCTTCTGACGTCCCGCTTACATTATTGTGCTTGCGGCTGTTCTGCAACACCCACAGTAATCTTTGATCAAAGACAGTATGTGCTGATCTTCCATTTATTACCTGCTAAATTCTCACTTCTATTTGGTTGCCAGCTGGTAGTGTCATGGAACTGTGCACAGATTACCTGGGTTTGTTTATGTATCACAACTTCATCAGCAGAAGGAGCATTCCTACAGTTTCCACATATGTTAGCAGTGGCAGAGAGAGAGGAAGATTTTTTTCTTTGGCTTCCAGGACAAGGTTAAAATCTGACCTGGAAAGGACTGAATGCTAGCAGTCTATGAAGTACTTGGGGGCTATTTTTAGATGTTTCTGTGGAGGAGGCCTCCCTCAAAAAGGTGAAAATGCTCTTCTAACTAGCTCAAAAAAAGCACAACCCAAAAATCTGTAAGTCCTCCCATTACTATATGAAAAAAGTTGTAAAGTTTTACTACTATTTGTTAATGTAAATTACACTTATTATTGAACAAGTTATTGCATTTGCTGAAATGTCTGGCGTCCTTTAGGATTCTAAGCTGTTTCCAAAAGACAGAATTTTAGGAGCAGATAAGGCTAGTTAATAGAAACCAGAAATTCACAACCCTCTTATGAATTGAGAAGTATAACATATAGCTTCTACGAGTAATATTTATGGGCCTCAAGTTGACCTTTTATTCCAAATGGCAAGTTTGAAAAGTTTGGACCAATGAAGATAATTACCGATCTATCACCTCATGATCCCTTGAAAAAGATGCATATGTGACTTTGGACTTGTTCAAGTATTTTCAAAGTACGTGATCCTGAGAGATGCTGAGTACCCAAGGATTACAAATTGAGCATTTGCTTTAGCTAACAGCCTCAATAAAACTCTTTTGTTTTCTTCTGGTTACTCCTTTTTTTTTTTTTTGCTTGTTTTTTTTCCAAACTTGTGACAGGCTTACGCTGTCACATGCTAAATATATCATTATGTATTTTTTATAAGAAAAAGCTTCTTCAAGTGGCTTATGCTTTGACCTATAGTTATCTCATAAAATTTTTCTGTTCTCCATTAAATTTAATGGAAATCACAGTACTGTAGTTAATCACTCAAAATATATATGTACACATACATATATATATATGGAAAGCAGACATGCTGGTTTGCTTTCAGCTCTTTTATGGGCTGGGTTGTCACAGGTGTTTTGACTAATCCTATGTAATTTTGGTGGTTTATTAATATGACAGAGCTTAGTATTGCCTCTCCCACTCTCCCAGTGTACCTCAGCTTCTTTGCTTCAAGTTATAAGGCATCCTGTAGCTCAATATCCATAACATATGAGCTCAACCTTGACGTGATGACAGCGCTGCACAGAGCCCTGCAGTTGATAGGATGCTAAGAAGTGGTTTTCTTCTTCCTTCCCATGGGGCGCTTTCCCATCTCAGCGTGCAACCAACTGCTGACAAGACGGTTTATACGTACTGACACCAAGCACAGCTAGCTACCTAAAAGAAAATTAAATCTCACACTGAGAAAGGACCCACTATCAGTTAAGCTTGCAATGAGCTGTAGCTGTGCCAAGTACCATCATTAAGAGCTAATTTTTGTTTTTTATTGTTGTTCAATACAAGAGATTCCTCCTCTAAGCAATGCATGCCCCTGAAGAAAAGATTAGGATTACACAATGCAGCTAGTAATTTCCAGTTTTCTCATGTATAGTCATAAACTTCAGAGCAAAGGCATCCAACTGCTTGGGGAAGGAAGGAGGTAAAATGGTGATAAGAATGAAAACAGCAGTAGTAACCCAGTAAATCAAGCAACTGGTGTCAAAGAAGTGCAATCTGAACAACTGAAGAAAACTCCAGAGCTAAATAGGACTTGCAGGACAGAATACAGCAACAAAGAGGAACTCCATCAGACGGGAACTTCCCTCATTTCAGAATACACTATTATGTCTCATTTCCAGAGTCAAACTTGTCAAACACTTTCATGAAAACATGGGGTTTTTTCTTATTGAAACATTAAGCTTTTTAATTCATGAAGGTGTGAAGATATACCAGAGATTGTGCAAGACAATCTTCAAATATCTTTCTATCTCATCCAGAATGATTCAGTGTAAAAAAACCCAAAATCTTCTGCTTTGAATCTGACGACAAGAAGAAAATAAACAAGACACTGCCTCCCTCCTCCTGGGCTAGTGCCCCAGCTGCACAGAGACAGAGGTTTTGTTAAAACCAGTGTATCAGCATATTTAGTTGGTAGCAAAGCTCCTCAAATCAAATCCAATTTAAAGTCTTCCAACTAAAGTGATAATTTTTTGGTTCGTTCTCAATTTCCTTTTCCAGATTTTTGAAAGTAAAAAGGGAGAAATGAAAAATTCACAAATTTCACAGAATTATATTTTTCAGTGATGTGACACAAAACAGCATTTGCAGTTGACATTCAACAAAAACATTTCTTTAATTTCAAAATTCTTTCAAAATGATGCTATGCCACTTTTTTCTTTTGGTATTTCTAAAGTGGTGCAGAAATTTTCCAATAAAAATCCTAGCATTTGCTGGATGAAAATTCTATGAGAGAGAACTCCTGTTTCTTAAAAAACAGGTAGCTTTTAAGAAATTTCACGTGGAATGTTTTTTGTGAAGACATTCTGGTTCTGCTGCCGTCAGCATTGATATCCTTAGAAAATGCACCCAGAACCCCAAATTACATCATACTGAACTTGCCTAAACTGTGTTTTAAAATTTATTTCACTATACTGGTGCAAACACTTCTGTGCACCCATTTAAATAATTTTAAATTTGATTTATATTGATTTAGTAGAAGTCAAGTCCTTCTCAACTTAAGGGAAGTCAATACAGGACAGGTTTAATTCACTTGACGGCTCCCTGAACAAGAGCTTTAATATAATCAATTTAGCACCCAAACTTGATTAATCAGTGCAATCTCACAAGTAGCCAAACCATCAGAAGTAGAGGAAGTGGCACTATTTTATCATCTGAAAATATACTAGTAGCAAAAAGAAAGTTGATAAAAGAGATGAGGCTACTACAAGGTGCAATTGCACACAGACATCCTATGCTATGAATTTCTATCATCAGGTGTCTACCTGGATCCGCTCTGGGAGTCTAAAGTTACACACTCACAGGAAAATGCTGTATCTGTCATTAGCCCATGATTAACAAAGCTTTGTATGACTTTTCTAAAAATAAAAGAGTGAATGGTAATGCAAAACTGTGCAAAGAAAGAACCAATGGAAAGACATGGAACTCCAAAATACTGCCACTCTGAATTTAACACTCTTGCTCAGACCCAGGAGTTTCCTGATTATAAACCAAAATCAAATCATCAGGAAAAACATAATGCAGTTCACTAATAGACTTTAAAATGACACAATGGGCAATAATGTTTGATTCAACACAACTGCTGGTAAGTTGGTGGTTGAGCCCTTGGCCCTGGATTTCTCATAAAAAACAATGCTGCCAAGAGAACGCGTAACAGATGCTAAATACGCACATGTCTCGCACACTGCTTGAATTTGTTCATCACTGACTTCCTTTGGGATAAAAGAGATATTGTCAAAACGATAATGATGGTGTAAACATTTTGGCCACTTCAAGCATTTTCTGAATGCCAGATAAATTTGGAATAATTTTTAGCAGCAGGCTTGCCAGAACATCAGCTGAAGCCTTCATTATAGCTATTCATATCCCTATAATAAAGGTTGCATCAGCAATTCCATTATAAATGCTCTTTCAGAGGGTTTGATAATTTGGCTGCAAAAAGTATTTTTGGCTGAAGCGTGGCACATAAATTGTCTTAGATAAAATTTTTAAAGTTAGTTTTAAACTGTTCAGCTGTTTTCTGCATAAAGATGGAAGAAACAAAGATGTTTTAGTTGGTTTAAATTGTTCTTTTTTGTCCTACATAAAAAAACACCAAGTTTTTTTCTTCCAAAGTACAAATTATGTTAAGGAAAAGAAAAACCAGAAGCCACATACACTCTAGGGCATATTTACACTTAGATATATGCTAATTACATGTACTTTGGCTCACACAGCTAGAGGGCATGATCCAGATGTCAAGGGTTAAATGACAGGGAAAACTGGTGTGATTCACCTGTCAAGGATTAAATGATAAGGAAGAAATTCCATGGAGGAATGGTGGCACAGAAAGTCACTCCGGCTTTTCACCTTCCCAAGATAGGGTAATACCGATAAAAATCACCAGCCCGAGGTCAAGTAACGTGCTTCTAGACATGGGAGCATAATAGGATAGTCATTTTATAAATGCAGTTATAAAGGAAAAGCTTGACAAATCATTCAGGTTTAATTTAATCATGAATTTAGTAAAGAGACTTAGGAAATCAACTACTTTGATGGCACTGATCTTTCATAGTGCCTAGAAGACCCACAGCCTTTCATGGATGTTGATTTTTCACCCTAATCTTCTTAGGTAGAAAAGTACCACCTACCTTTTTAAGGATGGGGGCTAAATAGATTCCAGCAGGTTCATCCCATTTATAAGCTCAAAAGTTGGAAAGTGGATGAAAGCCCACCAAATGTCAGAACCCTGACATTATAACGAGAGAAGGACGATACTGGTTTGGTCCAAACTTAAAATCTACTAATGCCACACACAGAGTAAATTGTAAAGAAAAGAGGAACGGACATTAGAAATTCACTAGAACAAGATATTTGTGCTGGAAATTAGACCTAACAAGGTAGAATAAGTAACGCAGAGATGATCCATTCTATCTATAATTCTCCATTTAGGTCCTTGAAGGATTTTCAGAGAACGGGGCAATACAGGATGGGAGGACTGAAAGGAGCAAGCTTCCCCTTTCACTGTCTTCTAATACTCCACTGATACATCACCGTTTAGATCAAAAACCAGACGGCATTACCACCAGCTCTGCTTGGTTAAGTCTTCTGAACTTTGGTTAACTTCTTCAACATGAGATTTGGGCTACTGTAGTCAACACCCCAACATGAGCCTTTTTTCTGGCAGGTGCTGGCAGGTAAATTATATGTGTTGCCCATGTTTTTCCAGGAAAGAAATTATGAAGTTAGAACCAGAAATGGAAGCCGTCCTTGCCACACATTTCCATTCCCTTTTTAAGCATATACGCTCAAGCCTGTCTGCAAGAAGCTCCTGAACTTAAGGAACGACCAGAAAAATAATAGAACTAACCTACGTCAGCCAATTTCTGCTCTCCAAAAATGAGTGAGCATTGAGATTCTTCCTTAGAAAAACTTCTTTCACTGGGGAAATAGAAGAAAGCTCTACACTATAAAGACTTTCAGGAGTAAAACAGAAATAGTAGTTTCCTTTCTGTATCTTATAAAGCTTGTTCATAGTGTTTGTAAGCATGGGAAGAGGCATGCTTAGGTTTCCCTCTCTGAAATCCCAGTGCTCAGTGTTGTACACTGGCAGGGTCACCTAAGTTAGTACAAGAGAGCCAGGTACAGGACACATTATAGTGTGATAAAAAGTTGCACTGTCAGTCTTTGGAAAAAAAAAAGAATAGTGAAAGCTTCATAGAAACTTATCCCATACCGGGTTTGTTCTACCAGTCATCTTACTCCCTGCTACTCTGGCTAGGGAAGAAGGAGATCTCCTAAAAATGTGGATTATTTTGTTTTCCTAGCATGATTATTTAGACTGAGATAGGACAATTTGGAGATATTTATTTTCCCTCTGTTGTGTAACCTCACGCACGGAGGTGGCTCAGGGTTACTGGTCCCTTGATGGGTAGGTATGATACCCAGCTCCCTTGCTAACAATCCTGCATTACATTGGACTTGTCTGACATCTTTACTGGCAGTTAAATCATCCTTTCTTTCCTGGGATGGCTGGTAGAACTGCATCTCCCAGGCAGGGATATATTTCCCCCTGTCACAATTATAATCTCTAGAGATCTGCAAGGAGTGGGAGAAGCTCTAGTCTACACAATGAAAATGAAAATACATTATATGGTAGCGGAAAATGATACCAACTTCACGCATGATGTACTGAAGTTCGAACATTCTAAGCTTTCAGCGAATATAGTTATCATCAACAGAGGGGTTACTACTGGAAAAGGGGGAAAAGAAAATGTTTTCACAAAGTGAAATTAATCTGGGTGAAATTCAGTTTTACAAAAAATGTGTATTAAAGCCTTGCAAGTACTGGAGAATGAACATCTGTTTGTAGGAGACGGCAAATGCTGTAAAGAAATTAACCTTTAAGTTCTTTGCTAGCCAAGATTTGTACTTATTTATACATTCAGTTAGTACCGCAGGGCAGGGGCTCCATTTGCACTGTTTGGACATGCACAGGGCACAGCTATCTTTCCTTTTTGTCCTCAAGAAATTGCTGCCTCCCAGTTCTGTACGGGAAGTCACTAGGATAAGAATTACAGCACGTGATTCGACCATTCTGTTCTAGGATATATTAAATCACTTTCAATTACCAAAAAAAGTAAGCTACCTGACAGATGGCTTCAAAGCACCATCCTTCACAGTTCATTACCAGAATCTTGTAAACAGGAATAGGCTTTTCTTACCTGCCTGGGAAGATGCTGCTGAATGTCTTACTTCTGGAAATGCTGACTGTAAATATGATAGGGCTATTTTGTGATACAGAACTTCCAGCAACTGTTTTCCTCTTAGCAAATTAGCTAAGGTGAGACTATTTTGAAGTTAGATCTGGGTACAGAATTTCAATACTCTCACATTTCTAAATGTAAATCTGCCTTTCCACAGTGCTTAACGTGCTCCAGATACTTTGCCACACAAAGAATAAACGTAGCACAATCCCACTGGAACCACTCTGGATTTCATCTAAGCAAATGGCAGAACAACTGACATTTCCATACATTTCCATACATGACCTGGAGTTCTCACAATGCAGTCCTCAGTTCCTCTGCAGTAACTACAGCTACACTGGGTCTTGGAAACAGCACGCTTTCTGCCTGAAGCTCGATGTTGCAATCAGAACGGACGCTAGAATATACTGTCATTTCTTTCTGTATTTATATTAGCAGATTAAATATGCTTACAAGAAAAATTGGAAGTGGAAGTATCCAACATCAATGATACATTACTGCTCTGGCCAGCGTTTCCAATGGCTAAACACTTTAAGATTTTGGAGAAATTTTTTGCACGCAACAGGTCTAAAAAGCAAAGCAAGTTTAAAAACAGATTTATAGTAGGCTTCTTGGATAAAGTGGATGAATGTGGGGAAAGAAAAGAATCAGTTTGAAGTACCTGATTGACTTTTAGCTACCTAACTCAGGTAAACTGCTGTATAGGACAGACATTTTGTTCTGAAGACTACAAAAGTTACTATGAATCTTCCTCACACGAGAGATTATAAGCACTCTCAACCAGCAGAAATTTTTCCTGAGCAAATAAGTACAGGACAGGACAATGGAAAGCTAAAACTGCCTATCATTACACTTTTTTGTTATTCACAGCAGTTGTCTTTTATTTGTAAACAGAAATATAAATGCATAAATATTGTAGGTGGTATTACAGAAATAGATATTTCAATAGTTTTAATTGAAAAGATTAATTTTTATATTAAATCTAATTTTTAAATTTAATTTATAATATGGCATCCAAGTGCTCCACTATAAACCTCACATAGAAGCCTAAAATTTATGAGATTGTGGTTGGAACTCAGAAATTGTCAAAGTTTTGAGGAAAGACTTTTTTTACAGTAAATATTTCTCAAATCCTTAAAAAACGTATCTGTGTAAGAGAGATGCAAAAGTTTGAGATTTGTTAAAAAGAATTTATATTGACAGAGTTTTCTTGCTTTCTTAAAATTCAAGACTCCATTTCCTTTAATTCTTTTATCCATGCCAGTACTGTAACCCTTCTACAGGAAAATATACATTCATTAAATAATGTGACACTGCCATGCAACTCTGAAACAAAACACACAAACATACAGAAAAAGCAACATTGTGGCAAAAAAACACAAGCAGAGGGTTTTTTTGTTCTTGTTTTGCTTTTTATAATCCACAAGTGTTCCGCTTTAAGAAAAGGCACATACATTTACTGCCCACAGGGCAACAGTAACAGCCTTGGGGAAAGCACTTCTAAGTGTTCTGTGGTCACTTCTCCTACCCAAGGCAAGCGAGCGCTCTTGCAAGGTCCTATGTCTCAAGGACTGCCTTGGCCAAAGTGTGCCGGAAGGCAACGGCAGCCCTTGCCCCGGCACAGACCCTACAGTAATCTTCGGAACCTGAATGACATGAAGGACGTTATTTTAGCCGTGTGCTCTCCTCTGGTGGGGCAAAATCTTCAGCAGTCCAAACGAAGGTGCTGCAGCACTGAACACAGAAACGAATAATCGTTGCAATAGCCAACATTATTTATTTTATCTCAAAGATGATTTAATTTTAGTATTCTCTCTAAATTACTGGCACTTCTCAAAGCTAATGTATTGATATTTTATTGATAACGTATGACTGAATTACGGACATCATGATGAATGCTCATTGTTGTAGCAGCTGGTAGACACGGAACAGCTGGGGATTAGGTACTGAAAAAACATGGGGGAGCTGCTTGCCATTTGTGTGTTGGGCTGATTAGGTAAACGTTTAAGGTGACAGCAGTGGAAGGGCTAACAATGTTTTCTTTGAGAAAAAAATACTTTTAGCTGCTATTAATTCAGTCTAGCAAATAGAAATGAAGAGGAGGATGACACTGTACGACCAAAGAACGTATTTGGAGGAGGGAGCTGGTAAACACAGTAAAGGGATGGAAAGGAAGGACTTTTTCTGCAGGTTCTACCCTAAGCAAGGCAACATGCAGCTGAATTACAAGGAGCCATCCTGAAAAAAAATTACAACTACATGCATTTTTTGATTTCTGTATTTGAGTCCAGCATGTACATTTAAAGTCAAAACTCTTGCTCAAAGTTGGAACTCTTGTTGTCCTCTTCCTATGCCCTTCTTCCAGCCCCATCTATCCACAGATGCAAAATACTTGAACTAATTAAGTAATTCTGCTTTTAATCAAGTTTTTCTTTCAGCTTCGTTGGCTAGTAACACACAAAGGCGGTACAATTCATTTTGTTTACTGAATGTTGCTGCACACAACCCTGAACAAACGCAGACAGCTTCCGAGGCTCCTCTTAATGTTCATTTTAAACGTAAGACCACATGACACGCCACCGAGTTTTGATTTCCCGGCTTCTGAATAAGTATCACCGTAATCCACAGAGAGCTCAGCTGACTACCATAGGCTTACTTAAATAGGAAAAGACTACGGAGTCTTGCAAAAATCGTTAGATTTGGTTTTAGTAGAAATAAAATGTTAAAAGGTTGTGTGTTTTGAAACTTGTAACCATAGAACCCTCACCAGGTAATTACTGTTTTGTATTAAGAAACTAATAGAAACCGGATGAAACAATGAAGAATAGAATAGAGGTGTTCCCTTTGAGTCTTGTAACCTTAGGAACTGTGTTTGTTAGTTATTACATTTTGTTAAGTTTTGTGAAACTAAGGAAACTTGCTACAGAAACCTGTTATGTATCAGTGATGCTGCTTGGAAACCCCTTACCCTTCCCATCTTGATTTGAGTATCAAGAATTTTAATCAGTGGACATCAGTAGAAGTGACCATGATTATTTTGGGATATGAATATTGCTGAAGTTATATAATCAAAGAAACCAACCAATGTAAAGGTTAAATCTAATAGCGAACACAGTATGCATTTTTTTGCTAAACAATTTATGTAGTAGTGAAAAGGTGTATAAGAACTGGTGAATTTTAATGTAAAGGTGGACACGTGTTTGGAGGAGCTATCCCCCCATGTCCTTCTTCAATGAAGAAGCGCCTGCTCACCTACGCTGTGTAGATGAGTTTTTCCCATTACGGATTTGTAACGTGAGCATCAAGACGGTTGGCAGAACTTAGCCCTTTCTGACTGTGCCAGCATCAGGTAAGTCACTGCAAAGCCAGTGCTCTGAGGTTGGGACTTACAAGTTGTTTGCTGGGAAGAATGTGCCCTGGGAACAGCACGTGGGCTCTTGTGTGGAAAAAAGGTTAGTTCTTCCTGAAAACATGTCATTTTCTGGTTTTCATGAAAGGCTGATCTTTTAAACTAAGATGTGACTATGCAGGGAAACCCTCTTGCATTTCTGGGCGGGGATCTCAAGAGCAAACATCGCTCTGCACTGTTGGGACAGGCACTCACGATACTTTTGCTGGACAGAAGGGAGAGAGGCTAGTTACAGCACACTGCCTGAGGTACAGGCTGGACACGGAGCCTGACCTACAGAGAATCGCTACACACCACTATAACTGCCCACCTCAATTACAATATTCTGACTATAAATACTTGCAGATTTTTCAGAAAAAAATTAAAGCATTTTCTTCATGAAAAGAGGAAATTATTTTCACTCTATAAAATATTTATAGGCCCAAATCCTCCATTCTTACACCTTATACGCCAGAAAAATTCTTATTTTGTATAATTAAGTCAGTACAATGCCACCTTCCCAGGAAAGCTTTTTGCTTATGCAAGTGAAATAGCGCTGTTGCAGCTCCAAAACCCAACTGCCAGCAACACAAGAGCAGTGCTAGGAAAAGCATAAGCTGTGTTGTGGGAGTCTTCTCCCATCCTAAGTAACTGTGGAAACTAAAATCGTGTATGAATAAAGACCAAATCTCCCCTGCTATAAACACCTACCCTTTGCAGTGCTGTGCTGTTAGAAAATTCGATTGTCACTGTTAAGGCTATTGCTGCAGACTTTCTGTTACCTTTCTTGTGGCCTGCATTATGATTTGTGTTTGTTTTTATTTGAATGGAGGGCAGCAGAATATATGGATGAAAATTAAATTGGGAGCTTGCCAAGAATTAAGTATTTTTCATGTTCTTCTTCCCCTTTTTGGGCTATAAAACAGAGCGGTAGGGACATGACCGCCAGACTCATTTTTACGTGTGATCTACAGTGTATCTGAAGACCTGTTTGCAGAAGGTGGAAAGCCAGTTTATTATTCTGTTGCACCACCTAACCCCTGATGTGATGTCAATGAAAGCATCACAAAAGCATTCTACTGAAATAGGGATCGTTTTTGTAAAAACAGTATTGCTTGTATCCACGTGCAGAATACTGATGCTTAAAGACAAAGTAAGAACAGGAACCACACAGCTGCTTTTACAGAAAAGTTCAATTTTTTTAGGAACTGCTTCTTAAAGGAACAATAATCAGGTTGCTTTTCTGGTTGTTTTAAAAGGATCGCTTTCTCCTTCCAACCCCTCTATCTACCAGATAAATCCTCTTGGCTCTTTCACAGTGCCCTGCCCAGAGACACAGGATAATGAGGACCGCACTTAATCACTCACAGCAGGGAATCCCTCATCTCTTTTCCTTCGGAGGGATCGAAGGATGGTCAGTGGATCTGCTGCTAATTTAGAAAGATTAACCACTCCTTAAAAGAAGCAGGAGCTAAATCACATATAAAGAAGCAGCCTACACACTTCTGTTCTCAAGTATGAGCTTTCCTGCTTGTGCTCATCTTCTGGCCCTTGTACTGTATGTAGCAAGACCTGTATTAAAAGAAATAACAGCTTTTCTGTAGAATTCTACTGACTAAAATTAGGCCAGATATAGCAATAAGAATACTGGAAGTCACCCACTGGGTATATTTCTCATTGTTTCTGTGCTAAACTGATACCGTATAGAGGAAAGCGTCTTAAAATCTGTATATCATTTGAACCAAAAGCAACTTCAAATTCTAGCTGCAATGACAAAGTGACTGCCACAGGAATTTTGCTAACAAACATCATTGCCAGGTACAAAAAAAAGAGCTTTAAAACAATGACATGTTTAAACAAAGAATGTGAAGAAAGTCAAACATTAGTATCTAATCTTCAATAGTGAATTGTCCAGAGACACTAAACCAAGTATCACACACAAACAGCGTCAGTGTGTGGCATGCAGTGCTTACATTTACTTTTTAAATGCTGTGAGACGCTCCTAAAGATACAATTTGTCTTGACGAAAAGACAGTTTCCTCACCCTCCCCCAAACAGTAGACTGAATCCTTCAAAGACTCTAGAAACCTACAACAGGAATAGTCAGGAAAACATGAGTGTGTTCACAGAACGCATCCCATCATAGTCATCACTCCGCCGCGTCACACATTTAATTCCCTCTTACCTGTCTGACAGAATACCTTTGATTGTGGCTGCTCTGGTTTTGCAATAATCACCTGGAGCCCAACACAAGCATTTTAAGTAGAGGACAGCTAGGCAGCATTTGTGCCATCTAACTTTAAGGGCACTGATACTAATTGTATATTTCCTTCCTAATTGGTTTCCTTCATACAGAAACATGACACTGATAAATGCACAGTCTTACCCTTAACCATTTACTCCCGAGAGACCCAATTTAAGGCCAGAGTCCCACTGCACTAGGTGCTGAACACCACAGCCTAGAAAATCATCAATCCTATTCATTTCCTTAAGTGCTACATTCACCACATGCAGGCTCCGAGTTCACTTTTAATATATTTGTCCTGCCTTCACGCCGTGAATGCAAATATGAATTACAGCTTCTTGTATGCTTATAATCTTTAGCTTAATCCTGCTTGTCTCTCAAAAAGCAAATCTGAGAAAGTAGATACGGGATAAAAATTTCCTTAAAAACTCTGCACATCTCCCCCCGCAAAGAAAATTCTCCTCAAAGGCTTTTGAGCAGGACCCCCGCAGAGCAGAGCACGGCATATGCTATTGTGAGAAGTGGGAAGGTGACAGATGTTGAAGACAGTTCTGAACAACACAATTGGGTCCATAGATAGATACAACCGTATCTGATTAGGTAGACAGCTCCATTCATCTATTTGTACAACAGCCAGGAGGTCTCTAATTGTTTTGCAGATCACTTAGCAATTAATGATGCTGTTGCCCTTGGACAGATCATGCTACAGATCAATATTTTCTGGCAAAGTCAAAGCACTGAGTAGACATCACGATACTGAAGTTACTCTATTAATAGAGCCCACAAGCAAGGGTTGGGGTGGGAAACTTCTTGGACAAGAATTTATTTCTGTCACAAACACACAGTATTTCTAGCGTTGAACTGAGTCAGACAAACCTGAACTGGAAATAAAATAAATGCCAGCAAAGATATCTACCTTTCCTTGAACTGACAATAACTATTGCTGCATGTTACTTCATGTAAGCATTATCTGAAGTGTATCATCTTTTCTCATGTCAAATAATCACAACCCTTTAGAAATTCCATTTCACAAAAATAAGCCTATATAAAATTTTGCATCAAATCAAAGGCAAGGCTGGAAAAAGGAGAGGCTGCTGAGCAGACTAATGAGTGAACAGAAGTGGAAGTCTTAAAGCTGGACTAGAATGATCCTACGTGGATCAAAAGCAGAAGGACTACAGAGGGGAACAGAGTCTGGGTTAAATTTACCTCTTATTTTCCCAGCATGTGTGTATTATGGATATTGCTGCTGTGTAGCAGCTTTGTTCTAAGAGCAAATCCCCATACCCTAAGCATTAGAATTCCTAATGGGAAATACCAGCTTCTCTCATCTCTACAAAGTAGGTCTCTACAAAATACTCTGGAACTAAAGTGACCAGACTAGTAGCCCATAGTAAGCTCACAAAAGTAAGGTATTTCACATTACCAGGGCTGATAGTGCTTTCGTTGTTCTCTAGTGAAATCTGGTTTAGGGCACTGGGTAAGATTTGGTGTCATCAAAGCTGATGGTAAAGTTTGAGCTGATTACATCAGAGTGGGGATTTTTATCCATTATTTTCCCTGTATGAAAAATGGCCTCCAATTTCCTGGTTGAAACACATTTGAAAACCAAACCAATATCAGTTTTAATCCAATTAAAGTGTAAAGTTAAATAATTTACAATAAAGAGGAGGGTTTTGTTACTGCTTGCATGACTCAAAATGGTTACTGTATCTAAAAAATCACTGCAAGTGAGGGCTGACTTGGATTTCTATTGCAACTTTAAATTACAGCTTTTGAGTGCCTCAGGATAATTTTAATTGGGAAAGAACTGTAGTTTGAAAATCAATTATTTTCAGTAATCGTCTTTTTCAGTTCTTTACTAGCTACCCGTACAGCTATCTGTGTAAAACAAATCTTATCAGCCTAGTATCAACTACTTCAGAGCATTTCAGTAAACAACCCAGTATCTTACATACTCGGTACTGTCTGTTTAACCACAAAGTCTCCAGTTGCGTGATTCTATTAGCTTCACTGGGATTATGCCAACACATAATGTGGCTGTGAAAACCCACCTGGGGGGAAGACTGTCCTGTCCTTTAGGAAAACTATGGGAGATCAATGCAGAGATAGGAAAATTCATTTTCAAGGTAACTTGAGGATGTAGGAACAGTCTTGGGAATTTTAATCGCACTCCTCAAATACTCCACATATGTATTTAACCTAGAAATATTCAAACAGATTTCATAAAAATATAAAAAAGTCTCATCTTTGTAAAACTCTTTACAGAAACGTACTGAGAGGGGTGTTGAATAGTTTAAAAAATATTCTAAATTAGCTAATCGCCTTCCTTCTCTGGATGTTTTTTTATACCGTCATTTCACCCACAAGAAGTCCTCAACAGAAGCTGGATTTGGAATCAGACCCTTTCTAAAAGAGGTCTCACTACAGAAGCAGATGACAAAGGAATAACAGAAGGGATATTAAGAGGCCACGTAAGCCATCTCTCTGCCCCAGGACACAATCAGTGACAGCTCTAAAATGACTGTCAAACCCATTCTTAATGATCTCCAGTGATCGAGGCTCCCCACAGTCCCGCCTTTATCAGTTTTTATTAGGACTTGCTCATGCATCTCCCTCTATTTTCAGCAAGCTTTAATTTTGCTGAGACTTTTCAGGATTTGACAAAAAATCCTCCCAAACTTGGTCTGCTCTACTCCTTGGAGCCATGATCCTTGGAGCAGTTTAGAGGCCATGGCTGCATGCCTGAACAAGGTGCTGCAAGCCAAGAGCAGGGAGCCAGAGGAAAAGCTCCAGGTCTTCCCCACCACCCTTTCCACTGGGCAGTCTCCCGCTCACAAACCCATTCCTCTAAAAGGAAGGGAGAGTCATGAAGAGGGCCCAGGTGTGCATCCCTCAGTTACAGGTCCCTGTTATTCTGGCCAAAGAGTTTGCCTGGTCTGGCCACGAAAATGAAGCTGATTGAGGGAATACATCTGCTGTTTCTATGATTCTACTGCTGCTTATACAATTGCTTATTCTGTTTTTGTTTAAATCCACCCTTGTTCCAGTGTTTAACTAACCATACCATTAGGAAGTTTTTCCTTATGTTTAAGATAAATCTCAATGTATTTCAAGCTTTTTATTATTCTTTTCCTATCCATGGACATGGACAATAATTTCTCCTTTGCCATGCTGAAGGTAGCTTTTATGTATCGTTCCTTTATCTTCTCTTTTCTGTGCAAAGTAGCTCCAAAAGTCTTTCCCTAGAGGGCCTGTTTTGGAGCTCCTAAATGTTCTCTTTACTCTCCTCTGGATTCTCTTCAGTTTGCACAGATCTTTTTCTTCCAGTGCAGTGTCCTGACTTTGCACAGGCACTCCAGATGAGCTCCTACCCATGCTGAGTAGAGCCAAGGAATTACTGCGTGCCTTTTGTGAAGGGTACTGTCTACCATATCAATCCCAATACAACAACTGCTTTCTTGGTAATAGCCTGCCTTCGTTCTTTGCAAACACTATGACTCCCTGATCCTTTCCTGAAGAACTAATTCTTGGAAATTCAGCTCCATTAGATTCAGAGCAGACTTCATATCTGCTATCGGTAAAATCTTAAGTTACTGATTAGTAACTTAACTAACCATATCCTGGGCTGCATCAAAAGCAGCATGGCCAGCAGGTCGAGGGCAGTGATTCTGCCTCTCTACTCCACTCTGGTGAGACCCCACTCTGGGGCCCCCAACATCAGAAGGACACAGACCTATTGGAGCAACAAAGATGATCAGAGGGTTAGACTGCCTCTCCTGTGAAGACAGGCTGAGAGCATTGGGGTTGTTCAGCCTGGAGAAGAGAAGGCTCCGGGGAGACCTTAGAGCCCCCTTCCAGTATCTGAAAGGGGCCTACAGGAAAGATGGGGAAGGGACTCTTGATCAGGGAGTGGAGCAATAGGATGAGGGCTAACGGTTCTAAACTGAAAGAGGGGAGATTTAGATGAGATATTAGGAAGAAATTCTTTACTGTGAGGTTGGTGACGCACCGGAACAGGCTGCCCAGAGAAGCTGTGGCTGTCCCATCCCTGGAGGTGTTCAAGGCCAGGTTGGACGGGGCTTTGAGCAACCTGGTCTACTGGGAGGTGTCCTTGCCTGTGGCAGGGGGGTTGGAACTAGATGATCTTTCATGTCTCTTCCAACCCAACCCATTCAATGATTCTGTGATGATTTAGAATTAAAAACAAATCTGCATTTTATAATTTTCACTGCTTAACTTTTATTTTTCATTTGTTTCTATCTGTTGAAGACTTTAAAAGCTTTAATTAATTTTCATACTAAAACTTCCGATTTTATTTTGGATTCAAACTACAAATGATTTTATCATTCTAAGGTATTTTATGCTTTGCGGAAACATATTACATTATGAGATTATGCACAATTCAGATACTTGTGTATTTGCAGAAAAAGTCAGCTAGCTGCGCTTGTCCGTCTTTGTTCTCCAGGAGCCTGTGACATCTAGAATTATGCACATAAAATTTAAGTTTGCTCTGTACTAAATTATGCTGCTCTTTCTTCCACATTCACTTTCTCTTAAGCACACTAAATAACCAGAGAGTATGGAAATACAAATTAAGTTCAAGAAAGAGTATGAAGTCAGCATAATTTTTTTATGCAGTTCACACTTTTTTGATATACACTTTCTGCTCTACAGCTTTTTTGGTAAAATATGATTTGGAAGCAATTAAATAGGTAGGCAAGTTGTTAATGGAGGCTGTTTTATCAGTAAACAAAACATAAAATGAGTTTTTGACTCAAATATATCCCTTAAACATGACCAACATGCACACCTAACAATACTGATTTCAACAGACTTTCATCAATTTGGTCCTGATTTATTCCACAGCGTTAACACTCAGGTTTCTCCTGGTGGACACTGGCACATCACCTCAGGGTATATACTGAGTCAGAATGCACACAACTCCATGTTTTAGCTTGAAGAGAGTAAACGTACTGCAAGAACGTAATTGATTTTGAAGACTGCAGGTCACAATTTTATTTTTTTTAAATAAAAATACCTCTAAGAAAAGGTACCTGCTTGAGTCACTGTTTATTCTTGCTGGACACATATAACCCTTCTCAGGCACTTTGTCAAAGCAAATCCCTGAGGCTGCTGTAGGAGATCAACAACTCGCCAAAGCACCAACTGAACCAGGAGGTTCCAGTTCACGAGACCCCTGATTATTATACGTTTCACTAAGTCACTGGACAGTTGGGAACTCAGCATGAGTTTCAGACAAGGGCAAAATAATCTAGCTAGGATTGATGTCCACATACCGAGAGTGGGAATGACAGCGTTGCCATCTTCCTCTGTGGTAAGAGAAAGATTATGAGTGGGAAATCTGTATTGGAGCATAACATTAAAATTGATAACGGCAAAAAACCCACAGGCCTATTCCAAATGCTGGAATGAATCCAAGTGAATTTGCAAAGGAAACTTGCAATAACTCTCAAACACTCTGCAATACGTCTTACGTGCTTGATCAAAAACATTACAAACATTACTGTTTCTCATTTTTAGAATAAATTGAGAGACCTTGCAAGTACAGAAAATGAAACTTTTCCCTCATATAAAGCAAGTCTGAGGAATTCAGGAAACTTATTTTCTAACCGGGGTTTTAGGCAGGAAGATGATAATATATCTATTTTGTTTTCTGTTAATAATCAATGTTTCACTGGTTTACCTGCTGCTTGTATGGGGCATGCTGGGTTGAAAGCTATTCAAAGAGAGTGATTGGCTCTGTGGCTCATAAGGTGAGACAGATTCTTTCATTTTCAGGTCTCTTGTGTACATTTTGATGCAGGTTGCTGGTAAATAAAAAAATCACCTTCCAATATATATGCGACTAATTCTCAGCCAACAAGGATTTATACACATAAATAAAACCCATCAAAACTGGGTTGGCAAACTTGCTGGCAGTTTCAAATGAAAGCCAAGAATTAATTGGACATAGAGACAAACAATTTTTCCATTCCGAAGATGAATTCCTGCAAGTCAAGGTTGAGTTACATTTAACATTGCCTAGAGGATTTTCATTTCTGGGACTGTTTGCCTGGGACTTATAATAAAAACTAGGGAGAATATCCCAGAGTTCTATTTTAGTGATATTTTTATATGAGCCGTGGGGCTCTTCCGATTCAGATGCCCCATTATTCATACTAATGACTTTCCCAGATTATATGCATATGGAAGTAAATCTCGCCCCCTTCTTACGGCAAAACATCTTTTCCTGAATTTGGCCCAGTCAGAGGAAAGCAGCTAAATCATGTATTTGTTTTACTATCTGGCAGTTCTGTGGAGAGATCTACCTAAATAAAACTAGTAACTTGTCAGGCCTTTTTAAAAGAGAATATGTGCTTTATTTAGAGGGTAAGTTGACCTCAATAGACCTCTAGTTTAAAATTTTGCCCTTCCAGATAATTAAGAACAAAGTTGCACTGAGATAGCTGTTTATTTATTCTAAAAACATGTTAACAAATTCAAGCTATTTAAGATCAGCGAGGGAGCGCATCCCAAAGCTGATGAACCCTCACAGAACAATCTCTGCGAACAGTATACTCTCCTTTAAACTTTTGCTAAATTTTGCAAACCCTCTTTGTATTTGAAGATACATGTAGTAGAAGAAAATGTTCAGCAGGCATACTAAGTGAGGAGAGGCTAAACTAAGGCCCACTCAGCATTGCTAAGTGACATGTATCTCTAGAAATTCAGCCTAAAAACATATAACCATCAAGCGTAGCTTTACCAGTCATTTGAAGAAGAGACAGGAGGCCACAGGACAGGACTTTGGGCTTTGTCTGCTCTCATACAAGCCTTGATAGAGGAAGCTTAAGGAGAAGGCAAGCCAGCTGTGAAGGATGGGTTATAGATAAATAACTGAAGCTCAGTGGACTGTGGCCTTCAGATCTCGAGAGATCTGCAAGATAGCTCTATTTATAGAATGCTTTTCCTATTTCCAACATTTCTTATTGGCTTAGAAAACCCTCAAAATCCAAAGTCAGTGCAAATTATTATATGTAGCCAAGAAAAAAATGAAGAGTGGGTTCTGAAGAGCTCCCTGCTTTATCAAGCTTTCGACTACCACAGGGAGACAGCAGTGTATGCTGTCCCTCTGCCCCCCACACCTGCTGGAAGATGGCAGCTTGCATTTTAAAATCTGCTGCAGAAGTAGGACAGAATGTACATGAAAAATGAGAAATAAAGCAGAAACAGACAAGTCACATCTGAACTAAACTCCTAAAATTATGGGAATCATCCATATGAAAAAAAACAGCCTTCATTTTTTAACAGGAACGGAAACTATGCAAAAATCCACAGAGTGCTCTAAAACCTAAAGGGTCTAAGGCTATCACTAGGGTAACAGTTTTAGTAAAATCTATAAATACAGGATTACTTGGTGCTTTTTATGCCTATAACTGTGCTTGATAACTTTACATTATTTTATATGCCACTTAGGTTTTCATTTCTTCTTCTACTGTAGAAGAAATACTTATTCTACTTCTTCAACTTCATATTGCGTTAAATTTTCAGACATGCATCTTTTCTCCCTTACCACTGACTCCCTTTGCATCAAGAATCACGGATAACATGCCCAAATCATCCTAAACTCTTCCGCTTATTGCCTTAACGTGCCATTATTGTAATGCCTTATACAAATTCAGTAGTTTTAAAACTGGTGTGCTGGAACCATTGCTGGTTTTCCAAAAAGATTCAGTATTCTGGTTTTGCTCACCTGTCTCTTGCATCCACCTGTTCTCTTTCAAAAAGTGCTACCATTCAATAAATGAAAAACAGTAATTTTATTCTTATTTCCCTGCATTTCCTATCAACCTAAGAGTAGTGACCAGAAATAGAAGCTTCAACTGCCTCTTGAAGGACAGAGAAAATCCTCAAAATGAACTGGAAATTTGAAAGCACCCAATACTCTTCAGAATAGAGCAGTATCTTGTTGTGTCCGTGCTGGGCAGCAAGTAGGTATTTATAAGTTCATTCTATCAAAAGAAGAAGATTAGGGCAACACTAACATTTAATACGTTATGTGTGAGATTAAGACTCCTCCTTTTCTGATATTAAAGTCCATGATTAACTTCAGATACTGGAGGAAGGAAATAAATTGATACAAATTGAACAGGGCTCTTACACCATCAAAACACAGGATGACAGAAGATGCAACAGCAGGAAGGAAATTACTAAATAGCTTTCTAGAATTCCCCTAAGAAAAAACAGAGCACAGGCCATTAAAATGCATGCAGCTGTACAGAAAATATAATACAAGTTTACAATAAATGTACCTGTTCACAATACACCCATCAATACAGCCAGCAGTTTTTATGATCTGATTAGGAGTCCGCAAGCATAATCACTCACGTAGCACAGGTTAACAGAGAGCTCCAGGTCTGTAACTTTACATCAACTAATAATTCAAATGATCCACCTACTTTATTAAAGTTGACTCATTGGCAAGGCTGCAGCTTCTGCTAATGAGGATAGAAGGCAAAAAAGAGAGAAAATTATCTGAAGAGAAATAAGAGTCATAGGCCAGGAGAAAGAAGGGAGAAAGAAAAGCAAAATGCTGGTTAGCGTACAGGGCAAAAATCTACCGTGAAGTGCAATGGAACTCCTGTCTGGGAGAAAAGCAATTTAGCTTTATGAACAGCTGCCTCACAGAGGGTCAGGCATATGAACAATTAAAATTAAGCAAGTTGATTTTAATATGCCTTAGTAACTGTGATTGATCTTACCGAGTTGCTGTGGACTGTACATCAAGAAACAATTTAGGATCCAGTTTAAAACAAAGTTTATAATCCTCATTTAATGGATTTTAGTACCTTAGGCAGTACAGTGTTGTAAAAATGATTAAAACGTGCCCTGTCTCTGTGTAATCAATAAAGCTTCCCACCATAAGATTGGTTCAGTTCCAGGGACTCCTCAGCATGCTTGGCCATACTGTGTCTGTAGAATTCCAAATAAGTTATCTATCATTATTTCTATACACAGGATTCATTAGACACCTCATCCTTCAGCTTATTAGCACTAAAGTCAGCCAAACAATCAAATCAAAAGGTCACCTTTTAACAAATACATAGTCAGACCAAAACATACATCAAAACCTTAACAGATATATGTCAAAATATATAGTAACAGGGATGGGTAAAAGACTGATGGAGACATTCAAGACGCAAACTGCTAAGTGCCTACAAACGGAAATTGGGACAATTCGTTCTGGTTTACCAGATGAAGTCTAACATGGCAGGATAAGAAACAGGTCACGCATCTTATTAGACAGGAGAAGGAAACTCCACCTCCCTGACTATCGAAACTCTTACACTGCTGAAATCCTGATCTCTTCAAATTCGAAGAAATTTGACTTAAAATCTTCAACATGTAAAAGACAACTACCAGCTGGGGACTCCAGGTGTTTTTCCATTTAAATAGGTTTAGACAAAGATGTGATAACCTGGTTTATAAATTCCATATCTAGATAAGTCTACTTCCTTTTGGTCCTGTCCTTAAAAATGTTCTACAGTGCTTTTCATCAAAAAAGGGAAAGAACAGCCCTACCAACGAGATCCAAGGTCTCCAGCAGTACTAACAATGAACGCTTGGTGAAGAATATTAAGATGATGGCTGGCAGGCAGTGATATTTCTTTGAATTTTCCTAGGCGAGCAAATTACACCATGGACTTCATTTGCATTTATACTCGATAGCCTTGCATACAGTTCTCCTCCACAAATTCATCACTTTTTGAAAATAAAACTTCGTTATTTGGCCTGTGAGGAACCACTTTACCTACTAGTCTCATCTGTGGCCCTTTAAGTTCTTGTAATGGAAGAACCAATGAACACTCATTGCCTTTTCAGCCTCCTCTCTAGGCTACTCATGGTCTTCCTTTGGCCTCTTTTTCCAGGCTGAAGAGTGATGGTGTACTTACTCATGTGGGTTAAAAGTTGTTCCAGATGTTTGATCATCTCTGCAATCAACCTCCAAATATTTTTCAAACTTACATTATTAAATGAAATAAAGGGATCAGAACTGCGCACAAAGTTCAAGAAGCAGACACAATATGGATTTACACCACCGTGTAATGATCTCCTCTCTTTTGCTTTTGCTTATTTCTTTATAACTCCCAACATTCAATCGCATAATTAAAATAAAGCAAAGCACCGGGCTTAATAATGAGAAGGTTCAAGTGTTAACGTGAATTCAAATGCTCAGATTCACTCTAAACCACTACATGGGACTGTCAGCTTCTGAATCGCAAGATATGACCATTACGTTTAGCCTGAAGATCACAGCGATAGTCTGCTGCATTGCCAAAAAGCCACCGAATTGGAGAGTTGTCAAAAGTACAATCCAGTTTACAAAAGAATCAGGCAAGAAAGCGCCTGTTGTCTTTGTTTTGAAAGGGAAAAAGATTATGTGAAATTACACTTAGTCCAGCTGAAAACCTATCTGTTGGGAAACAGTGGACGAGATGCTCTCGCAGTCATTTATGGGACAATGTATTCCTTAAGTAAAATATGTCTACTATATTTTCCATACAGACAACTGCAAATGAATAAACGTTGCCTACATAAAAATCAAATCAGGGGTTTGGGTGCATTTTAAAAATACGATTTGAGGCCATTAAAAACCTGTGCCTTGAACTCCAATTGTTTTTGGCACTATTTCTCTCTTTTCCCTAAATACCTGGGGGAAAATGTGATACACTATAGGATTCACTGTCTTTCCTTTCCTTTCCTGTTTCCGTCATACTGCTTGCCTGCTACATAGTCTCTAAGATCACAGTTGTTTGCAATTTGATGATATACAAAGAAAAAGTTATTTTTGCTTTTTCCTTTATATTTGTATATTAGGGAGCATATGCTGAGGTCATCCAGAATTAGCTTTTAATTAGAGCAACATATAATCATGACCCATGAACTATCTGCCCATATTTCCCTAAGGTCCTGGAAGAGTCTTCACAGACCATAACGAGTCCTGTGCCGCACTGGCAGCCCTTCTATCAGAGGCTGAGCTAGCTGACGTACAGCTAAGCTTAGGAATGTTTACATGGACTTGAGTTAGCAGTAAAGACATACATTCAGACTCTGAATTGCCAAGCTAGATTTTAAGTACCTGCATGGCATTAATATAACCTGAGACAGGTGAGGAAACTAAACTAGGAAGCTCTGGGAGAATTCACGAGACGGAAGTATTTCTCCAGGGACAATACACAGACTGGACTTCTTGTACTTGATAGTTAGATAGCACATATAAATAAACATCATTTATTTGAAGAGTAAGTGAGGACTAAGTCTGGTATTACCACAAAAAATGAAATCTAACTTGGCATTTATCAGTGGCATTATACATATATGCATACATACATCTGTGTATTTACACACTTACACGTATATATAACACTCCATGTGCCACTGACAATATATGTATATTTTCTAATGAATTAAATATGTACTAGATTAGTAATTTACTAATAGTTTCACATATTCTAGTCACCATTTGTTACTAGCAGGAGATGCAGGGAATGGCACCTGAGCTTCCTTAAGTTTTTAGCAGTTCTCCTGCCAGAAGCACCACTAGAAAGAGGCTTGAAGAGTCTGAACTCTTCTAAGACAGACTTGTATGAGGCAAAAGATTTGTGAAATGGCATTTCAGGATGCTCCAAAAACAAAACCCACCAGCTAGAACAACTCCACTCTTATTCCTGCAAAAGTCCACTGTTTTAGCAGAGGAGAACTGTACGCTGAAAGGGACATGAAAGGCAGCAAATGAAAAAATCGTGTTTGAAAGTAAGAATAGTCTTTTAAGAGACATGACGGCCTAATTTAGGTGCACTGAATCACTCTCTGGAGAGCTATTCTCTTCTAATCCACAAAACTGTCCTTTTGTCCCTCCACGTATTCCTTTCACCATACTCTCTTTTTCTCCCCGCTTTTGCACCCATATGAGTCCTGGGAGACTAAAGTCCTAAACTAGGAATCAAAGCTGGTAGTCTGAAGTTTGGTAGTTGAACACTAACCCCAATGCCAAATGTTCCTGAATGACCAAACAGCTGAACAAGTTTGCTTCATTTCACAAAGAGCAGTGATGACTTCAATCCATACTTGATCAGTCTAACAGGAACTGGATTAAGCAGACTGGGTCATGTGAGTCTCAGACCTTCAAACTTCCAAACGGTCACACTGATGAATTGCTTTAGTAAGGAAAAAAGTGCCAAGGAAGACTATTCAGGAGAGAAAAATTATATATATGTATATACACACACACACATTTGTAATATTAGCATTTAATTACAATAACCTTTTTTGCCTCATGGAAGCACAGAAACTACTGGATGTCAATAAAAATTCCTACTCCTTATTCTCACCTTTAAAGTATTAAACCTCCAAATAGCCAAGAAATGGGTGTATCTGGGCGATGAGAAAAAGTTGTAGTCTTATTGAAGACAAAGGGACCGCCAAGCTTTTAAAAGTGAAATTATAATCAAACTGTTTGGAGGACTGGTGCAAAAGTAAATGTTTTATTGATAAAACAACTAATAATACTGCTAGATGAAAAGTTCATTTGTTCTTTCAAAAATCTGCTTTTTGTTGTTTCAAAAATGAAGACAGTTATTTAGAATGAGATTCTGCCACCACATGATTTACAGCTTTTTATAAGGGAAAAGAGCAACGCTTAACTATTAAATAGCCTATTACATGGATAAAGAGCAAATGAAAGAACACTGCTGACATCAGATTAAAGGCAAACATGAGGCATGAATTTTGAAGGAAAATCCCTTCTGACACAGTGTTATTAGGACCTTTTCAGGCCAACCAATCAACCAAAAAAAAATCCCACCTTCAGTTTTCAAAGAAAACATAGCTAGTACCAACAATTGCCTCTGGTGTTTTATTAGTCATCATCACTAATACTTTTCTGTTGAAAAAATAAATTGGAAAAAAAAATTTAAAAACCTGTGCTTGGTGTTCAACCCAGCAGGTTTTTGCCTTATGTTACCTCTCCAGAAATATGGTGTAACGTTGCTGAGGGCATGAACCTAGATGCAAGTGCAGTTTGGTTCATCTCTATTTGAGCTTACATACAATGAAAATGCACATGAAAGAAGACCACAAATTCTCCTCTATATGACTTATTTTATTCTACCACTACATGTCTGTCTGCCTTTTGTTTTTAATGGAGAAATCAAAATAAACCCTTCACATGTGACTGGCGGCCTGAATACTAGATAAGGAAAAAAAAAAATCTCTTCTTGGATAAAAGCTTGTTTTGCTTTCCCATCAATCTAAATATCCCTTCCATCTCTTTTATATCTCAGACTAAACAGCACCTGCATCTCCTTCCTATTTTGTCTGCTTTGAAAATGGTGTGATTTTTCATTACATAAAGCAAAGTTTCTGATATGAAGATGAAGTATCTTTCAAATCAAGCAATCAAAAAATGAATTATCTCCCTGTGCACTTTTTGGAACCCCAAACACCTTGATGTTCTTGGGTTTAATCTGATTCTTCACTTTGTCCTGTATTTGTCACAGAGCAAGTTATTCTTTTGACTGAAGATATTGAAAGCTCAGAGATGTTATCTTATTTACTGTGCCACAACTTCTGTTTTTCACAGCTGCAGATTTCGCTTTACTAGACTTAGCTCTCTCCTGTTCTTTTATCAGAGCATTCATCACATATTATTGTCCAAACAGCTCTGGTTTCTTGTAATAATTTCATAATAATGAAATGGATCCTGCTGAGAAACACATCAAGAAGTAGATGTTTTCAAGACCTTGTATCTCCAACCTGTAGGAGATCTCATTCAATATTTTTCTATAATTACTGTAATCTATATAAAATCACACATAAAAAGCAATGATATGATAGAACACGAATTAAAAAAAGATTTCGGTATGAAAAAGTGGCTAGCCTGGGTAAGCAACTGTTCTCATGCTAGCCCAATTAGGCAGCTTTACCAGTAAATGAGATTTTTGAGGGGCAGAAGGAAAAGCTAAAGTTCACAGTAAAGTGTAGGATTCTCTCAGAAAAATCTAGCTTGAGGCAAGGAATTTATCTTCAATTACCTATTTATTCTTTATTCCTTTACTCAGAGTCTTGGCTGCCATTATGACTCAGAACTCCAGGAATAACTGAGATTTCGACAACTCTTTGATGATAATCCTCTGTGAGAAGAGAGAAATTTCTGACCCTTACTGTAATCACCACTTTCTATGGGCTAGCTTCCTCTCAGTTTCATAAAAGGATAAGAGGAGTGTTAGAGACCACAAAACTCCTTGAAACTCATTCTAAGGTCAGTATCACCATTTGAAAATTTACCCTCAAAAACATTTTAGCAGTATTTCAAAGGACAGTAAACCTTTCGAGATGATGGTTTATGCTTTCCTGACATGGTGTCACGCATATGTACCTTCCCTTAAAGCCATGTGAGAAATTCTCTAATCTTCACAATAGCCAAAACAGTTACTCTGAGATGAGTATGTTTTTCCAATGAGTCTCTCATATATCTCGTTTTGTCTTTTTCTCTACTATCATCATCTCTTAAACTCTGCTTCCATGTACCTCTGCCTCCTTAGTTCTTCTAATTGTGTTAATTTTACATAAAGAAAAGATATTACAATGTTCTTTTCATGCAAAACCATTCTTATGTTCAAAATTTAAAGGTAATTAAATTTGACAATTTCATTTGCTTTAGTATAATCATGGAAATTCAGTCATGAATTTAGGCTTTAATAGATGCTTTTTCCCCATTTGAGCTTTCTCCTAATGAAATATTGCTATAAACATCCTAAAAGGAATCCTTCTATTTGCTCTAATTCTGTATTGAAGACAAGGTTGGGTATCCTTCGCTAATTTTCTTCCTTTTTTATTTCCTTCTACTGGAGGAAATTAATCTTCAAACACCTGCACTTCTTTGCATCCCTATTCAGCTATTAAACAGCGTGTCTTGGTCCACAGCTTCCCTTTTGTGTACTTCTTCCCCTTCCAATAAGCAGCAATAGCTACACACTTAATATTTTTTTTTTTTTTAGCTTATATTACTGCTGTGGAAGAAGAAGAGGGAACGTTACACATTATTTAAATGAACTGTAACACTGGACAACCAGTGACTAAAAATATACAAATGAAATGAAAATATCAAAAACCTTAAACAGTAGAATACTATTTTTGGCCTAAACCTGCACATTCCCCGTTGTGTTTAGTAGAAGCAAAAGCCTCCTCTGTAAAAACATGACATGTACTCCCGTGAGCACCATTTCCAGCCAATGCTTTCATACATCTCAATTTAGTGAGCTGAACTTTGCAAGTTGTGGCCCTAAGGAACCAAAGAAAGAAATCAGTTTGGTAAATACAGAGTTAAAACTGAAAAACTGTTTGCAAGATAACGCTTCTTAACTCACCTACTTGGCAAACTTACGCTTTTTTTTAATGAAAGCGCTCTCTCACTTGCAAGGATACTTGCAAGAAACTTGCCAACTCTTTGTGGGAAGTGCGTTTATTCTTTCATTATCAGAACTTTGGAGAAGCGCTATTTTAAATTTCTGCAACTCTCAGGAGAATTGCAACTGTATTGCTAACTTACACTTGCAATGAATCTTTCAGGACTGCAGTACTCTGCTGAAGTAGGAGCTCTTCATTACCTGCTGGCAGCGAAAAGAATCTATACTGACAAATTGCAGGGTTGTTTCTTTTAATTAAATATACCTTTTGAAGCAATTAGCCTTGAACGTAGGAAATACTCATTGGTACTCATGTACTAAAACTACTAGCAATAACAGTTTGTATTTCTACAGCACCTTCCAACTGGAAGTGGTTAACTGACTAGTTAATTAAAATACTTAACAACGTTTCATATAATCCAAGGGGAGATGGATATATTTTTCTTCTCATTATATATATAAGATTTCATGCTAGTGTTTTCTACCTACATAAAATTTTCATCTGTTTTCCTTTCAGAAAAACATTCCCTATATAAAAAACATTTAAATCCCACCCCCAATAAACAACTTTAAACTGAAAAAATCTGAAAATTTCTGGATTTCTGTCATCTTTGTCTTCTCTAGATACTTCTCTAGCATGCAGGCATTAGCATTTGTAAGAGTATTAAAAACACAAGCTGGCCACTAGCCACTTGAAAAATCAGTTCCAATCAGAGCTCACAGCTACGACAGAAACTTCATTCATTCAAATGCTGATGGTGCTGTGAAGTTCCATGAGGCTATTAAGTCCAGTTGCAAAATGGTAATATTACATCTGTTTCAAACCAGTCAGTCTCCCCGAAGGACTTTTTTTTTTTTTTTTTTTTTTTTTTTTAAATAACAAAGCCACTAGACTTCCAGGCCTCCTCTGACATCTCCCTTTGTTTGGTCTGGACGTGAGCAAGCCGTGCTGCTTAGCGGCACTGGAGTTTTTAGAACATTGTGAGGTTCTGGGTGCTGAGCTAGACCTTCATCCTCCGCCACTGTCCTGTGACAAGCTCGTTAAAGGGAGACCCTCACAGTGAACAACCACCCAGTGAGTCCCCTGACCACGACTCGTATGACAGCAAAGCACAGGACTCACCCAGGTGAAAGCAGCGATTGAGCTCTGGCCAGGAGGTCACCCTCAAGCTGAGCTAGGGACGTTTGACCGAAAGTACTGCCAACTGCTGGAGGGAGATGTCTGTTCAGAGGCAGTTGGAGAGTTAAAGGCAATAAATAAATAACTTCGAATTACCTTTGCAGTGCGGATATGTGAATCGCAGCAGACAATAACAAGTATCTTAAGTAACAGAACCAGCTATGGAGCTGCTTTTTTGGATCTAAAGGCCTGTATCTGTGCGAGCCTGTGCCTAAATGGAAGCCAAAGGACTAAGAATGTACGAGTTGCCTTTGATTACAACAGGAGTAAGAGAAATGAAATGTTATTTTGGCTCAGCAAAGACAGCAGTGTAAATTCCAAAGATGAAGGCATTACAGAAGTACTACAAAACACGAAAGATGGATTTTCTTACAGGCGGCCAACTCCTCTGACAACACCCATTCCTGGCAGATAGGCTCTGCACATCCTTTGCTGTAGCCTGGCTGCTACCTTCTGCTTATGCCTACAGAAACTTTTTTAGGAATTTTCATGGAAGAAAGCGATTCAAACATTGGATCAAAGTAGAACTTGGTTTCAAGTACGCGTCTGGTTTCAAGGTATTTCCATTTATTACTCTTTCATTTTCAGACATCCATTAGAACTCATGTCTAACACTATCCATAACGGATGCCACTGTTGACTCACAATACCTTCTGTAGCTACTAGTCGAGCCAGAGTTTTTATACATAACGCTGTATTAACCCAGTGGACATTTTCCTTGCCTATGTCTGCCTTAAGAGTTTGTACGATTAAAATGGGTCTTCCAATATGATAAATGCTAATGGTTTGGGAGCAATTCCCTTAACAGACAATAAAGACAATTCTGTGAGGAATTAAAGCAAAATGAAAATAAAAACACTTTTCAGCTGATTAAGAACTTCTTAATTGTGCTCATTTTGCTTGGAAAAAACAGGTACCAAATAACATTAAGTTCTTATACAAAAGATAAGAAGGACAACTGATACACATTCAATTACATTTCAGATTAGAATAGGCTATTTTATATGCCAAACCTAGATCTATTGAACAATTTAATCAGTTAATTTATAAAGTCACTAATGTAATAAAAAACAGTGGCTTATACTGTCATGAAATCAAAATTGCCTATACCGTTAAACTCCACATATATTTCCAGTCTAACAGAAAATTATACACATTATTGAAACAATAAAAAAGACAAGAGCATTACAATGTATTTGTCCAGTACTAAGTTGACATTTTTAATTTAGCTCATTAATGATTGATTTCTCCACTGAAAGTAGTTATTTCACACAATACTACAGGTGCCAACTCATCATGATTGTTCTTGCAGGATCTCCACTTGGAGCTCATTGCCATGCTCTGCTGTGTTGAGAGCTCCAAGTAGAAAACACACTTCTCAAAGGCAGATATTACAAAATCGCAGCAAGGGAGGAATGCTGCAGTTGGATGTGTAAGTAATAACCTCCAAAGACAACAGAGAAATGAAAAATGTTGCAAGTCCTTATTGCCACAATTCTCAAACTTTTGTAGCTTGTTTCAGTGCTTCCTCCCCGCCCTTTTTCCAGTGGAGGTGCAGAGCCTAGAGACAACGAGGTCACTTCTCACGGCAGAGAACAGTTGCCTGAACCACAGACCATTAGCACCAGTGACCATGAACCATCTGGTTTACCAAAGTTAGTACGGCTCTCTAGGGTTTCTGAGACCAAAGACTGGAAAGTCTTTGGTACAGCAGAACCAACTTCCTCTAAGCTTAATAATTCCAGTTAGTCATATCAGCACATGGTTTTACTCGCATTTCTAGAAGTACTGTAATAGCTGCTCTCCAGGGATGAGGCTGGTTAGTGGCAGCATGATTCCGACTGCCAGAGATTAAATGCTTTTCCACTGTCATTCTATTCCTTTTGTTGAGGCCAGCCAATAGGCCATGAAAGTGATGCGAAAGCCCCCACAGCTTACAGTGGCTTTTTCGCAGTTAAAATAAATGAGGTAAATTTTATGAATGAGTAGAGTCCAAAGAAAGTTTTGTGGCTCCTAAGTTGCATAATTAACAGTGTAAAAAACTCAGTCGTTCCCCTCTGAGCCTTGATAGTCCAGTGAGTTAGTAGGAAATTACAAGCCTTGTTGGAGAAGAGGGTTAGATTTTTCTGTGAAGGCTCCCAGGTAGGCTGCTGCTAAGGGACGCAATAAAAGCTAAGACTTTGGGCTCAAGATCAGAAGCAATTTTGAAGAAACCGGTGCTTGCACGGTTGCTGGGAGCCGAAAAACAACAATACTGGAAAAGCACTCTGGATATTTGCTGACAGAGAGAACTCTTGCTGATAAATCTGATTTATTATTACTTAGAGCGACTTCTGGCTGAATTCTTTCATGTCAGTGGGCAGCAAAAGATTCTCCACCAGCTAAAAAGGGCTGGCATCCGAGCCAACTGCCACGAGCAGAGAGCAGGCGAAGCTTCCAGCCCAACCAGCTCTGCCGATCAGTCCTGAGAGCAGGCAGGCAGCCTGAACTGTAATGTTCAGACCCATCTCTAATAACAGAGGGATTTAGCAGAAGCTGAAGAAGGCTGCAACATGACGGAGAAAAGCATCTCGAAACTGGGATCACTCAATCATCAGATCAAACTCTTTCTCCAAGGCCTGGAGGCTCATTCGAGCAGCCGACACTTTAAAGCTAAAGCCTTTGTGAATTAACCTTTTCACACATACGGCAGAGACTACTGGACTGTGTGAGCTTCATTTCTCTGATTAGCTGCTGGAGAGTCTAAGAAAATGTATTTTATAACGGTCTGAACAGTAATAGCATTTTTATCAAGGCAAGAATACCAAATTGGGATGAACTGAGATTTTGTCAGAAAAAGATGATACCTACTTCACACTTGCACAAGACAAATGTAAACTAATGCACTTAAAATCTGACTACGTGCAGCTTCAAATCACATGAGTCTGTGCACACATGTGCATGTACACACAGCACATAGGACAGGGTCCTTTTGTAGACAGAGATACTATTTTTCAAGTCTGAGAGGTAAATAAAAGCGTTACCAAATCCTTTTTCCACAGAATGACCGTCACTAACATAATGGTTACAACAGCTAGAAAGAATATTAGTGAATCGAAAGCGACTACACTGCCCCTTCTGCTACTTTCTTTACAGGAAGAAATATAGTCTGCTGTATTTTGCTGCAAAACCTAAATTCTGTCTCCACCAAGTACATATTGATTTTCTGGAAGTCTGACTCTCAGTAGGTGAAAAAGCCCCACACAGTGGATGATTTACCCTCTGAAGGATGCATCAGTTATCCAGAAGAATTCTATTGATTATTCTGTATCATCACCTGTAGTTCCTAGATTTGCGATAGGGGTAGCAGAGAATTACAGTACTGTTTTAAAGAAATGGATTAAGCAAATATTTGTACTACTAATCTGAATGCCCACCCTTGAAGTGTCATGCATTCTAACTCTGCTACCCACAGCAGCTGACCTTTCAATTTGCTTTCTCAGGCCCTAAAAAGAGAGCAAACAGTATACATTGCCCATTGTCCAGTTATTAACTCAGAAAAATACTCTTTTAGTTCCAATAAATACTTGTTTATTTTACATAATAAGTCCCATGGTTAAAACAGTAAACTGCTTCTAGAAAACTTTCTCTGTGGCTTAGCAGTCAAGCAGAAAGTGCTACAACTCCAGTGTAACACTTGGTGCCAGCAGGAGCTACTTACTCATTTCTTTTGTTGAAGTAAACTTCTAATTTGTGATTTTTTTTATTCAAAATGAATGGCAAAGTTAAACACATTCTGTAGGGTTTGCCTACACATAGTGAAAGTATCACAGTGGAAGTTTTACATGGGGTCAAATTCTCCTAATTTCCACTGGGGTTTGGGATTTTGTTTGTTTGTTATGCTTGTTTTTTTTTTTTAAATTCTAGCCTGATTAAGGTAATAACAATAACTGATTCAGGTAATGATTTCAAAAAATCATTAGCAAATACCCGACAAATCCCAGTTCTCGGTTTCCACTTCCAATATGTAAAAGAAGCTTTATTTAGAGAATGAAATAAGCTTGAATCAAACTGATAGAAGCTCCATGAATTTCAGACTCTATTGTACACCACAGTGTAGCAGGAATGAAATTACTTTCTGTTGACTGTATCATTAGCTCTCATTAAGCAGTTCTATCATACATAAATGGAAAAATCTTCTTTAATCTTTACGAAATAAGACAAAGACATTGAGTGAACTATTAAGTTTAGATCCTCTTATCAGAAGTCTTCATGTTAAAGGCATACAGAGCTTTGATATTAAAGAAACTGTCTGTGCAAGAAAACTTACATATTAAAGTAGATTATTTTTTCCCCAGAACTCAACATCACCAGAAATCTTTTAGGAAACTAAATTCCCAGATGTCTAATAAAATATAAAAGCAACTGTATCTTTAAAGTGATTCTGATCTAATGCTATAGAACTAAACCAGACTGCTGCTATCTGACATACTCACTTCCATACCGGTTCCACATCTCTGACTGTACCCTGGGTTGGCTTTTGACTGCGAGCAACACTGGGTTTTGCATGGGGTTTTTTCCAGATTAATATTATTTGAGTTTTTTCCTCAGCTGGGCGTCCTATTTCACACTAATACCATGAAGTCAGTTACAGAGGAAACATTTCCAACCCAGAGTAAATATTTTCTTTGAAAAAAATTTTTCTTTTTTTTTTTTTTCCCAGTTCTAGCCAGCTGAAATGGCTCAGCAGAGTGCACCCACCGCCGCAGCCAGCACAAGGAAGGGAGCAGGCCTGTGGACTGGGAGCAGAAATGCTCCTTTCCGTGGCAGTGAACACCGCAATTGGCTCAGCCACAACTCATCACTGTACCCAAGGGTAAAATATCACAAGTCAGCTTTGCCTGAGCTCACTGGAGCCATGTACATTTACACTGGCTGAGGATTTATCTTCATAAATTCATACTTCTAAGAGCATAAAAAAACCTCAAGGGCATATACTATGACAGGAAGCGGTGCCTCTTTTGTTCCTCAAAAAAGTCATGGCCCTTTGCTTAAGAACAGCTCTTGCCAACAGCCACACGCACTGCTCAATAATCAAACGATTCTGAAAAGGTTGTCGAAAAAGAACTCTCCTGCACAGAATGCTGGTGAAGACCCGATTGTTACACAGCTATGGTATTTTCTGTTTACCTGAAGCTTGCTACTTCGCCTTTATGAGAAGCAAGGGAACACGGTGTTGATGCTGTAGTAAACATAACTATCATTTAAATGCAGGGTCTCTTCTGGTCTTAAAAGTGTATAACACTGGTTTATATGCTAGCTGAAAACCTGGCTTTGAATTGTTCAGGGTAACAATTCTCTAAGGGTAATTTATTTTAAATATATATATGTGTTCTTAAGTAATTTTATTCCATTGAACCCTACATTGACTTGGAGGAACTCATTCACTGCGACACTAAGCCGGCAAGTTACGTACAGCCCCCAGTGACAAACAGGGCAGCAGAGGGTACAAACAGTCTGACGTTACACTTAAGCTCCCACCAAGAAAGTACTCCCATTCCTACTCCTCCTCCGCTATTCTGCCTTCCTACGCTATATGATCCCATCCTGCTCCTCACAGCCCACCTCCTTCCCCTTGCACCAGCTCTGGAGTTTGTCAGATCCCTTGCTGAATTGGTTCCATTTCCCAAGCCTGCAGGAAAATAATCCCAGGAAAACTACTTCCCGCTCCATTATTTTAGCTTCCTGCCAGTTTTGTGAGTTGAACAGGCTCGCAAAGGGTGTGCTAAGTGGCAAAGCTCATGTAATGGAAGTGCCCAGAGCAAGTGGATAGTAATTGAGGGGGGGAGCAATTGATGTGTGTGTGTGGAGACAGAAAGAACGCAGTGCTGGGAACACTCCCTTTGGCAAAAATGAGGTATAAATGGGCTCAGAGCTACAGTCAATCCATACTTTGAGGCATGCAGAGATCTGCCATCTTGTCTGGATCAGTCTACAGCAGAGCCAGGCATTAATCATTTGGCCTTGGCTGCTAAGTTTTGTGTTTTAGCCATAGAAAGTCTCCTCTGCCTAGCAATCGTATGTGCCACGCTACCCCTTTACCATGTAATCAAAAGACAAGGGCACATATGTCCATCTTGAATGAGGAAACGGAAACAATGAATGCTTCTTGCACTTTCAGCACAGGGTTTTCTTCAAATAAAAGGCACTAAACGGTATTCACCAGACTTAAGGCTACTGTAATGACTCCAATAAATATTAGGAAGGTGATTTAAAAAAAACCCCACAAGTTCTATTGGTTTCAATGGGATATGTTCCAAAACTACTCCTCAAGGACACACAGAAGAAACACCAGATAAAATAATGCTGTTAAAAATGAGAGAGCATAGTGAACAATGCATTTCACATTTCTCAGAGTAGTCACAAGCAGGCAGGCTCGGTGCAAGGCTTTTTATAACCTTACATGGATACAAAAGCAGTCTGACTTTGCTGCCCCTTTTATTCTGTATCCTGCCTGGCTGCCTCAGCTGCATGTTTGTCTCCCTCCGCTTCCAGGACCTCCTACATGGACAAGCTGATTGAATAGTTCCCTGCAGCTCTGACCTACTGCCTTGGAATGAACAACTGGATGTAACGTGACAAGATGGTATTACAGAAGATTCTTCATAGCCTTAAAGCTATGAGGGTCTATCCTCATTGCAATCTAGATCTTAACCCTCTGATGTACTCAAAGTCACAGGCTCAGTGTTCTTCAGGGGAATTCCACCAACATCACTGGAGCTCCCCAACACATCCTCAGCCAGGGCGCATAAAGACCATATTCCCACATCGCCTGAAGAACCTCATTAGTTTTGGACAATTCCCAAGTGAAAATTCCAGGTTCTTTTCCAGATTCTTTTTTCTATTTCTCTTAATTGTTTTTTATATTTCTAGTATCTGCTATAGCCCTCTTGATAGGCCATAGGCTTACAATAATAAATCATAGAATGGTGAGAGTTGGAAGGAACCTTAAAGATCGTAACCCCCCTGATATGGGCAGGGACACCTTCCACTAGACTATGCTGCCCAAAGCCCCAATTCTTTAATTCTTTCTGTCTATCTACCATCTGTTTGCAATTCAATGAAAGGGAAGCTAAAGTCCTTGTGTCTAGGTTTGTTGGTTTTTTTTTAATCCCTGCACATAAAATACAAGGATAGATTTTCTAATAAATGGAAAGGCATAATTCTCTTTTCTATTTGCAGTTAGATATGCATAAGTGATATTTAGAGACAGTAATCCTCTAGGACACGATTCTAATTTGCTGAATGTACCTGTTGCAAAACAGGTCAGGGAGCTCTCAGAGAGCTGGTCACGGGTCCCACAAGTTCTGCCCAAAGCCTGATGCTAATAAAGCAGGTTGCGATGGTCTGTCACGGGGAGGAGTACAGGCAGCACAGCATAAGCCATTTGAGACTGTACCCTGCTGCTCTCCAAAGGCTGCAAACAAGGATAATAACGAGATGTAGAAAGGTTCAATACCACTGAAACCTTCTCTTTATAGACTCTAAACAGTGTGAGTGGGCCAAAGAAATAAGGTTTTAACATAAATGACAGATTCTTTATTCCAGCTTTCTAGGTTATACAAACCAAACCTAATATTATCCACATGTAAGTAGCAACCTGTATTTTCATATATGCTATAAAGAGGAGCAAATTAATTCTCATAAGATAGATAATACATATAGCTGAAAAACAAGCATTGCATTCTGTGGGGAAATGTTATACACACACACATACCCCTTCTGGCTCTGTTTTTTCATCTGCATTAGGCTGGAGCCAAACCGTTTCCAAGCGCGTGAGATATCAACCCAGCACACAACCCAGTAAGAACATATGACCAAAACGCCTTGAAATCACCGATTTGTTAAAATAATCACAAAGGAGGAGACAGAAAAATCTAAAATAGGAAAATTCCAAAAGAAAATCACTATATGCAGTTCATAGGCAGAACTATCAGGATACTTATCCCCAAGTGTTGGCACCTGGATTTGTTATCCTGCCCTAAGTATATTAGGTATCTTCTGTGTGAAACTGAGTGCCCTAACATGCTTTTATCGATTTCTCCACATTTTGTCCTGCAGCTAATTGTTCAAGGCAGTAACTCTCTGCAAAAAGGCTTGCTGAATTATTGAGGCTATGCTGTTGGGAAAAACAACACACTGATCAGTTGTTTATTCCATCTGGTGTAAAAAACAGCATCAAGTGCATTCAGGTGAAGCGAGCACTTTTAAAAATCATGTTACTTACTCCTCTTTTTTCCCCCCAGTGCAGCAACTTGCTACCAAGGCTTAATGAAAAGCAGCAGAACACAACCGTAAATGATTAACATGAAGTCCAGAAGCTGCTGCCATTGAAAAACATCTGTTGTGTATATGAACTTTGGTAGATTAACATTAACATTTTAATATGACAATGGAGTTGCAACACTTCTGATTGTTTCTGGTGAACCTTTATCACTGATGCACACAGAAAAACCTATGTCTCTATTTCAGTGTTAATAGATGTTATATGAGATTCCTCTAAATGACCGATCTTTTACAAATTTAAGTTTAGGGCACAAGAAAGTTATTCTATTACTATCAAAATTAAAGAGTTGACTTTGTGTACTGTAGCACCAATACGAACTTTTGTGATACTTGTGGGATGATAATTTCCACAGCAGTAGTGCTATCAATGCTCTTAGCAACCTTTCCCGTCTCCTGAGAGAGCTTTCACGCTCTGAACGTGTTAGCAAAGAGTTGGAGTTGCTGCAGCAGGTGAAAGCACAGACAACAAACCTGCTGGACAAACGTCCTTCCTACTGATGCAGTACAAATCAGGAATACTATAAAAAATACCTTCTGTTACAAATATTTTTTCCAACATCCTAGGAGCAGAGCCTCAAAAAAACCTGAAGGTGACCAAGCATGGGAAAACTGCATTTAATACTACCACTTTCTTGTACTAGAGTGCTTCAAATTAAAGGACAATGAAGTATCTTTTAAAATTTTAAAATAAGGGATCATAACACCTTAGATTCACATGTAAAATGTTACTGAAGTTAATGCAAGAGCTTAGAAACCTAATCTAATAAATGCACACCTGTGGTATTAAAGACAGAATTCACCTCGCTTAACATTCGCTGTCTATAAAGTGTGTATCTGGGCTCTGTTCCATTAGCGGAGAGGGACAGAGAGACATTGGCATTTCTTGAGCATGATTCTGCTTTACAGACTGAGACCTCTCTTTAGGACGCTGTTAACTACAGGCTAAAAATGCTTATTTTCTCCATTTACTAGAAAGTGAATGCAGATGACAAGCTCAGAGATAGATATAATACATGCCTACATTTGGACAGTTGAATCCTGCGTTAGTGTAAAAAGCTCTCCAAAGAGGCTGTATAATCAAGATTTTTTGCTTTCACATTTATATCACTTCGAGATTTCATGGTTTGCTTTGATATAAAATCAGAACTGGATGTTGGAGGAAAAGCTTTCATATATTCTACGTAAAGTAAGGAATTTTAAATATAAAAAAAAATTGTTAGCATGGGTTTAGATTAAAAACAGGTTGGAGGCCATAAACGAAGACCGTGGCTGAACACCAGGTGGGGAGGAAGACGGGACACAGTATTTGGAGCTGCCAACATATCTAGTTGTGATTAATTTTGTCACTAGGTAGCTGGAAATAGGAAGCAATGCTATTTCAATGAATCTGCTCATAATATTAACTTTCAATGAAACTGAAATACTAATGTGGATTAAAAAACCATTACTTGGGTAGCAAAAAAATAGGCAAGATTTCCCCCAGGAAAAGACGACTCAGATTGGTATAAATGTAAGCTAATAGCTGGGGAATGAAAATCCTAAGTAAGGATATTCAAGAGAGGGGAAAATTTGGAAATCCGTAATTCTGAAATAAACCTAGGGGTGATAGTGGAAAGCTAATTAGACCTCTATTTGCAACGCAATGTGTAAGTCTGAAAGGTTAATGTAATTTTGTGTTGCATAGACATATACATTATATAAACCACAAAGACCTAATAGTCTCCTCTCTACAGCCTGACTACACCTGACACGTTGCCCTGGGTTCTAAGAAACTTGTTATTGTGATTTAGAAGAGTAACTTATGACACTTTATCTCAATATTTTTGAACAACTAGGTTCACATGACATTTCTCAAACAATTTTATGAGGATTTTGTCTACTTCAATAAGCTGTACACCAGATAAAACAGAATGACTGTATGATCCATAATGACTATGTTTTCCATCTGATTTTAGTCTGTTTTGAAAGTTTTTCAGGCCTAATTCAAACTTCTAATTAACATTTCTATAAGACAAAAAATCTAGACACTGCATAGTCTCACCTCTGAGGACACTGGCTAGGTACTGGTCAAATGCAAAACCCACCACCTCCCTGTACAACCAGTCTGCCCTTTCCTCCACACATCCAGGAAACTGGTGACTTGTAGGCTCCAATGTTACAAACCTCAAAGGTATTTTTAAAGAATGCTGACATTCAGTGTATTAATAGATGGGTTAAGCAGAGTTGACAAGAAGGAACCTGACAGTTTGGAAATTATTTTACCTTAAAAATTACAGTTATAAGTGAAGATTATGTACAAATAAAGCAACCATCTACTCAAACAGGATGCAAACAGCCACCTTTCTCACAGACACACTCTCTCTTGTGAATGTCATCGATAACACTATCCATTACCATCGTGTTTTTGCTGACAAGTGAGGATCAAGAATGCACTAGATCAACAATGGCAGAAGAGGCAGCTGAGGGAAAATATTTTCTGTTGTTTTAGAATTCTGTTAAAATTCTTACAGATTTCAGACTTTCGAAGTGCAACACAACCAAAAAGACTATTATTAATTGCAGAGAAAAGGCTTTTCTTTGCCTTCTGCATTGATGACTGTGGCAACTTTTCCTATTCTTAATAGTAGATACAAACAAGCAGAAATCTCTGCTGAAGCTGCTGAGCAGTTACTTAAGACCATACCCAGGATGCAGAAATCGGTAGATCTTTGTTTATTTATTTCTGCTTAAGTACTTGGCAATAGTTTGCTGTGACTCACTGTTACAGTGATGACAATACCCATCAAATACAGTGTGCTGAGAAGTTTGCCCCCTTTTTTTTTTTCTTTCTACTGGAAAAGTTCTTCACCCAGGTTGCCAGCATCAACTTTCTTTTTTTCCCCAGTCTGTTTCAAGAAACATAGGGCCAAACGGCTGACTGTATTATTTCCTCATTGCTCTACCTCTGCTAGCAATCCAACCATTGTAGTCAGTACTTCAAGCCCTTGCTCATATCTCTGAGAACGTCTGAAATTACTATTATCCTTTGGGAACTAAACAGTAAAATTTGAAATTGTCTTTCAAAATAATTTGAAGTGAGACTTGATAAGTTCATAAGCTCAGGGTGCTTGTTTGTCAGAGTTTGAATCCCCGGGGACAGGCTTGCTGTAAATTTCAACATGTCATTGATTTCTTCTCTACAGCAATGAAGCTTCTGTTTGGATTCTGCAGCCTGCTACCCACACACATTTGAAAAGTAGATGATTGTAATTTTCTAGCTTAAGAGCAGTTCTATAAATACAACCCAACATTCAGTTTTACAGAGGAAAATGTGTCTGGAAGAACTATGTGCGCAAAGTGTTCTGCTACTGTGAGTAAGTCTTGCTGAGAAAATGGCACCAAAACTTGTATTTTCTGTAGCTTGCCAATGTGTCATCAGAAGCCATTTCAGCAAGGGACTGTTCCATGAAAAATGAATGTGCTACACGATTGAGCTCAAAAGAATTTGTCAAATCAGCAGTTGATTTGCTAGATAAGCCAATGTCGATGTAAAGAAAAACAAACATTTTTTTATCCCCTCTACTTTTAATGAAGTAAGATATTACACCGCACCATAGGAGAGAGATAAAGTAGTAAATGCGCTCAGCTACATGACTCCAACAGCACCGTGCTCACCGCAACACTGGTTACCTTCTGGCCAGCACAAACCATCTCCTGTGCCATCAGCTAACGGACACATCTTTGCTTCCTGCAGAGCAGCACAGCTCTAGTTCATAAATATTTTTCTAATATTCCTTCACTGAACATAACCTACCAGCTAAAATCTCAACTGCCTTTTAAAAATGTTAAATGCTATCAGTGATACCAAAAAAATAGACTGCTGCTGCAAAAAAAAAAAAACCCAAACCACTTCCTTAACCAGAAAATACTATCTCTAATGAGCACGTTGTTCTTAACATTGCATTTATTTGAGGAAACTGAGCTAGCTAATTGCACAAAATGTAAGGGATGGTATTTAGTAAGGAAGATTATGTAGCATAAGTGAAGTGAATCCCCTTAATTGAATGTTTACTTTCCTTCTTTCACATTTTGAGGAGGAGAATCAGTAGAGGGTTTTTTTTCCTCTTATTACTTTTCTGCCTTTAAAAAACTCTAGCAGAAGTTGAAAAGATGTTTCCTTCAGTATTCAGAAGATGTATTTCATCAGCAAACTTTAGATCCTGGATATTTCAAGGTATTTTCTCCACAGAACTCCATAGTCAGGGCTCCTGTTCATCTCCATCATTATGTGAAAGACTCTTCTATTCCAAAATTGCTAAAATCTTTCAATTTAATGTCTTAATACCATAAACTGATTCAGATGAAAATGAAGTGATGAAACAGAACTGCACGAAGCAGCACCTATACTGGTATTGCTGCTGCTGAATACTAGCTAAGAGGTGTTTCTCTAGGATTTTCTAGAGTGCTGGTTTGGGTGTCAAGTTTTCTCGGGGGGGAAGGCAAAAAAATCCCAAAGTCTTTCCATTCCAACTAACTGACCTTACAGATTACAGTGCACTAGTCATACAATTTGCATAAGCACGTTTGAAAAACAGAGAAATGTTTCACAGAACACTAAGGCTTTCTGTTGGTTTCAAGCACGTCCGTTCATTTTATCCAGTTAAAAGAAATGCACTTGATCAAGAGACATTTTGTTATTGCTTCCTGAAAGCAGCTGAAACGAGGAAGAAATCCAAAGCAGGCAATACTGTGAATCCTAATGGAAGGAAGAGCAGAATGTCAAGTGTTGGGAGAGGGAGGAGCCGGGCAGGGCTGACATGTTTGAGTGCAAGCAGGTGACTCTGCACAGAGCACGCATCTTTTCGATGCACACAGTAGGTAAAGTGCAACCCTGTAGAAAAGGGTAGAACAAAAGCCATGCATGTTATATTACCGGGAAAGCCATTTCACAAGATAAATTATACCATTTGCAAATTCAAAGAAAAAAAAAAAAAAGATTGTGAAAATCTGGACTCCCAATGTAAAAGTTAATTGGTCTGCATTCAAAAAGCTCTGGTTTTCTCAATCAGAAGACATACCCCAAGGTAGACGTATTTCTTTGGCCTGCTAAAGGCTCGTTTTCACATATGGTGCTGCAAGCCTTTCTGTGATATGTTAGTTTTCCTTCTTTGTTAGTATAATCATTTCCATATGCAGAATATGGAAAGTTAAGCTGCACAAGTCCGTGTGCATTGCGCAGCCCACTGAATGCTGATTACCTTTGCTGCCCAGAGATAGCCAAACCGAGCCTCATCAGTATGCAGGTGTCAATCAGGCATGCACACCTCCTCAGTCACTGAATCAGAGACACGTCTGCACCTGCCAACACCGCTGGGTACCGCCTGAGCTGCAAAGGACTCAACAGTTGATACCGTGAAGTGAATCAACAGTCCCTAATGGTTCTCAAATATTCTGGAAGAGAAATCTTGTCAAGCCAATTATCGACTGAGATCTCTTCAGATTGTTTTTGGCATCGGTTTATTAAATGAGTGAGCTTGGTGTTCATCTCCAGCAGGATGTTTCCAAGCAAAATTTTGTGTCTAACTGAAAGCAGATGCTTCATAGCACTATTTCAGGAGAAAGCTCTCTTTTTGTTTTTATTTTATGGAAGGAATTTGGTGTTTGTTGACTGGAACTCAGACAGTTTCCTACAAGAGATGTAGGAAAATTAAAACATCCGGAGTTGCTAATTCAAGAAGTGACTTCCTTCTTAGCATATTCTTCCCCTGACACTGGGGAGTAGTCCTTGCAGGAGATGCAGGCAGCAGGCTGCTGTTGTGGCCTCCCCTTCTGGCCTGCTCCTGTTCAGCACTTCCGAGTTAACAGAAAATCCCCCAGCCCACCAGCAATCAACATAATACACCACCCCATTTTTTCCACTATCTGAGCCCTTCACCGTCTCCCTCATGGTCAGGACAGGAGTTGGCAAAGCTTTCACTGATGTGGAAATAACATGGACAAAAGCTCAGCTAAACAGGTTATGTCTACCCGAGAGTCATTTTTCCTCTACTATCCTGACTCAGATTGGTGACTCCCATCGTCTTGACACTACATGGATGCTTTTCCACCTCTCCCTTTTGGCATTTCTAGACATTTTGTTCACATACACGTACTCACAATACGCACAGCACAGTGCAAGTGGAGGCAAAGTTGTTCCATTTGCTCTCTGATATGAGAAGAAACCCTCAGCCCAAAATAAAAACATGTGAGAGCACAAGAATTCTCCAGCCTAAGAAATAAAACCTTCCAATTTATTAGCTTGCATTAGCATTGAAAAGTCGGTGTTAAGACTTCAAACTGCAGGCTTTTCTCATTAACATCAGTTGGCGGTGTAAGGCAAAAACACCTTCTGTCTATCTTTTGTTCCTATGGATGGAATCCAGACAGCTCTCTCTTTCCCTGCTGCCTTGGATTTGCTCTCATTATCTGCCCTAGTTTCTTTCTCTGTCTCTCTCTCTTAGACTGGCCATACCTCCTCTCCCACTGAAAAGCGATGTGATTTCCCTCTTTGGATTCTCTCACTGAGTCGATGTATATCTGGATGTCATACGCATTATCACAAGTCCAGGCAACTGTTCACATCTATGCCACTTTCTACCAGTTCAAGGGGTATCATTATGGCTCTGCTCACCATCAAATATAAAAGGGTAACTAAAATGCTGCTGCACCTTTTTTCACCGCAGTTTAGAGAATGAACTGTTCCTCCAACCTTACCTCTTCTTATGACTTACACCTTCTGTCATGCACCTTGCTGCGAAACAGAAGCTATGGTCTGTAGCAGTAAGGTACGCATTTCCAAGAAACATTTCAGCTGCCGAGGTCCATTAGCATGGAAGAGTTTGTGTTCATTTGATTAAATACTTCATTGTACCAACAAGGGGGAAGCTACTTCCAAAGAGGCAAAAGTTACTGATGCACGCCCAAACCATACTTGGAAATTGTTTGGGAAGGTGTTAGCCAGCCCAGGTCTAAACCAGAATTAGAGTTGTTTGGGTTTTTTTTAATTTAACAGCACAGGTGAATAAGATGCAGTCTTTAGGAAAATTTCCTGTCACTGTTTAAACCGTTAGCATAACCAGAAAGTCCAGCAAACAAAATGCATTCAGGGAAACAACGGTAACTCACCCCTTCACTTAAATATCTCTTCTTCACAGTGGGCCACAAGACATAGACACCCAAATATGGGCCCCAATTCCACTCTCTTAGCATCCAAAGGTAAACTTCAAATGACTGAAACTAAACTCTAGGCCAGGCACTGCTTCTCCTCCCAACTCCTAAGTCTCTTTTCATCTCTTCTCAGTCTTCATTCTTCACCCTGACTCGCAAAACTCTGCTGCACGAGACCGCCTTCAGTTTGTAGATTCTTTCCACCTAAGCCTAAACATTTCTTACATATTTCTAGTAGCTTTCTCCTGCCTCATCTCTCAGAGGAAGAATTCAAGTAACTTCTCCTCTCCCATTCAAAGTCTCCTTCCTACTTTTTTGTGCCATTGCTTCTCCAACCTGAGCATACCCCATCCTCAGATGTATCAGGTCAGATGCATATAGACCCAACTTCAGGGTCAGTGTTGGATTTTGCACCTCATCGTAGCTGCGAAGGGTTGCTTAGTAAATATACACAAACTTACACATCCTAGGTGGTCTTCTAGCTAAGAGGGCTTGTCCTGAAACAAGGCATTAGAAACTGGATATACAAAGGACTATTCACTAAGGGAACTTAGGAGAAACTTCTCTGTCTACAGAAGAAAACCAGCAAGTGGAACTGACTGACAAATGCAGCAAGAGCGGTTCAATCTGAGCGATTTTGGAAACAAGTGACATAAAAAGGATAAAGTAATTACATAAAAGAGAAGAACGGAGCACAAATAAGAGAATGACAAATAGACACACAGAACATATAAGGGCTGTGCTATCTTTCAGCTTCCAAGATGTTCCACATAATCATTTACTGTTAGCTCTAATTGACTTCAATGCAACAAAAGCACAATGAGACTTTTCCAGACAAGTAAAACACACATGCACTGCTGGGTATCAGCACAAAGGAAGTGTAATTACTTCAGGAAAGTTACAGCTTGGCAGCTGACGAAAAGGAAGAAAAGAGGAAAGTGCTATTCTTTGCATATTTTTCTTAAGCTTCTATAGTGCAAATACCTTACACAAACAATGCCACCAATCTTAAGTGACCACCCTAGGGATAAGGTAATTTAGTTACCTTATAGAGACCGGTGCTTAATTAAAGGTCAAGCTAAATTGTACTTGGAAACCTTAGCAGTATTTTCAAGCTTGCTCCTGTGCCAGAAAGTTGCTATTGGATGTGGCTCCCATTGTGGGCTTTACTACTTTTCATAATAATCACCTGCTGCTGACCACTTAATCATCATATTTCTCAGCCAAATTCTACATTAATTGCTATACCTTCTTACAGCATCATATTTTAATAACAGAACTCAAATACCAAATTTTTATTATTAGCCCAGTAATATAATAGAAAATGAGAACAGGAAAAAAAAAGCTATACTTCTTGAAAAACAGAGCTTGGTATGTATGTTTGCTCATAATTTGTACATCAGTCACTGTACCACATGAGCACTTATTGCCACAGTTATTCTCATATTAAATTATGTTGGTTTTACTGAGACATATGTATGATTTAGCCTTCATGTTACATTTAGCTAAATATTGTACAGGGAAATAACATTCTTTGCACTATAGCCTAAAGATAGATATGTCACTACAATAACAAAAGCCTCAAAAATTAATCCTACAAATAAACCTTGTATCAGCATGAACTCTGTATGTTCTGAAATACGAATGGTAGGTATTGATGTTAAAGGTAACAAAAGTAGTAAAGAAGATTATCAATAACATACAAGAATGTTAATTACAAATCATTGATGTTTATAAACATGCTACTTTTCAGAGTTGAACCCAAATACTTGTTGCCGTTTTAAAGGCCCCAGCATGTATTTTGGAATCACAGCATTTTAACATTTAAAAATCCCCTTTATTTATCCTTTCTATTTTTCTGCTCCACTTTTATATTTTAATTCCCAACACTTTGAACAGGATGTTGATGCATACAAATCTAGGCCTGTATTTAAATAATTCCAAGCATATAAATAGATTCATTCTCCTGAAGAAGAAAACTGTGACAATAGCAACATTTTAAAGTTGAATCATAAATACTTACTGACAGTTAAGAATACCTCACTGGCTTAGTGTTAAGTTTTAAACAGCGCACAAACGCCCTTTTCGTGAACTCAGTTGGAATCTCAGAGGATACAGTCTATAGTACAGAGTTGCAATTGAATTGTGAGCAGTAGGACAAGTAACTGGATAACAAAATTTGATCACAAAGAACTCCCTGAAAGACAAAACCTTCTGTCTCCAGTATTCTCTTAATAAATGCTTTTGGCTGTTCCTTCCTCAGCCCTGTGCATGCTCTCTGTCAAGTCGCTGACCGGAGTATGGCTGCTGCAGCCACGTATGGCAGGTCCTGGCAGGGTACATGAGGAACATGGCGGTTTAGTGTTCTTCCAAATGGGAAGATGAACTTCCCGCGGCTAGAGAGGGACAAAGGCTTGTATGCACTTGCCTATTCTAACAGCACAGGGCAGCAGAGCTGGGCTGTAAGCACCCTACGCTATGTCACTTCCTTGTGTTGCCTAGAACCTGCTATTACACAGAGTACCATCCAGGCTCTTTGAAGGCTAAACAGGGTAGAAGACAGACCAGAGGGATCTGCAAATGCCACCTTTACATTGGTTTTGTATTACTCCTCACTCGAATTCTCTGTGTTTTGGAAATGCCCGATTGTCATCCCCCCCACTGTGCCTCAGCGGAGAGAAAGCGTAGGGCATCCTTAGGCAAGTAACATGCTGATCTCGGTGTCATAGTTAAACAGGTAGATACAGAATGCAATCCTTAACAACAAAAATCGCTACAGTTTGACTGCACCAGCGTCCAGGTTAATTAATATTTATCATACCCTACTGATGCTTCTAATTTTAGTCTATTTTGTTTTTTAAACAAACGGGAAACCTGCTTGTTTAGGAGTCTGTGGTAATTTAGATAGAGGGCTTTTTAAACGGTTATAGAAAAGCTCTGCACCTGTAGTCACACACTGTATTCGCACATACTTGTCCATCAAAACATAGAAAATCACAAGATTATTTCAGTTGCAGGGAATAACTGGGTCATAGGTAGATTAGTATCTGTAACTGAAATCTAACAATTTGAGATATGGCATACTATGGCATCACGATAGAAAATGAAATAACAAATCTTAAAAAATGGTTTTAAAAATTACTTTGCCTTGTTTAAAGTGTTATTTCAGAGCTCATTTGGGGGAACATACAGGGGGAGAGTTGGCAGATCTTTTATTTATTTCACCAGTCTCTCTAAATAATAATATAGATTAACTGTTAAGAAGGTACAGAAGAAATAATAAAAAATGATACACAAAATGGCCTGGTGGCTGGGGGAGCTACGCCAACAACCTGTGTTGCAGTTCCTTCTGCTGCACTGCCCCATGGCATACATTTCAACATAGCATTTCACATCGTTCAAGCACAGCTTACATGATTTCTTAAATGACCTATCAAAAATCACTGTCACTAAAAGGCCTTTCTGGAAAGGAACTCAGTTATCCACAGTGCAGAACAATTCCAGTGAGCATCCTGAGGGAGACGGGCGAATTGGAAAACCCAGGCCTTCAAAAGACCCGGCCAAGGACCTTCTGCTCCAGCACTTACTGTAATTAATAGAAGCCTTTCTATTGATTTCAGTAAGCTTTCGGGTCACACACAATTAGTGTAATTCCAGATGTTTTCACTCCCATTGATATAAGCATGGTCATGACTCTGTTCAAACATCCTGTAGACTGACACCACCAAGACAGAACCTCATCAGGGACTACAAGAGGAGTTAAAAGCAGTTGTGTTTGCACTGGAAATAAACATAATCTTCACATTGGTTTCCAACACTAAAGTTTTTATTCCCTGAGAAAAACTGGACTACTTTTGAGGCACATCAGTATCAATAATCTTCAGTTCAACACAGATGTATTTTTTGGGAGGTGAAACTTCATACTGCAGTAGTACAGTAATCGCTACAATACCTTTCAACAATGACGTGAGGAAATGCCATAGCCCAAACTAGCTTTTTATGCCATTTATCTTACGCTTTCGTAACAACAGTTACAAAGGTGCTAGCTGAGACTTTTGTATAGTCTGCAACACTTGTAAAAAGTTTAACATTATTGTAGACAAGCCCGCTTTCAGCTGTCTTCTGTTCAGGCAGAGCTTTCCATTTATCCCAAGACTGAGTTAATTTGAATGTCATCTTCTCGTCTTGGCAAGATCCTCAGTCGCTGATCAGTGCATTATAATGCAAGACAGATTCTAACCGCGATTATATAACCCTGTTCTACGCTTGGGACAAGGATAATAATGAGAACAGAAAAATGTATCTAGTGTGTTCTCCTGACTGTGCCAGTTTTTTCCTAATGGTCAGTTATGCAAGCGTTCCACGGGAATCTTTCATAGTAATTTTGCCACAATGAACATACTCAGCTCAAAAGATTCCCCCCACTCCAAGGAATCATAAAAATGAGAGATGACAGAGTTGCTAGGTCACCTTACCCTTTCTTCTACTATATTCCACACTTAAGAGTACGTTCTATGCAATTTTATTTATTATTGGTCTGGCTCTGAAAGAATTTCAGTGGTGTAAATCACTGAAATCCCACGGGAGGGAACTGGATGAAAAATTATTTAGTACAGATAATGATCTAGTTTATTCTCTTTGATAAAACAAAAAAATTCACATAAATATGCAGGGCTGTAATTTTGCATGGCATTCTAAAATCAGAACAACACAGGATGTAGTTTTGAACCTCCTTACACCAGTACAATTCACAGTAGTCTTGGATTTGGCAACAGTAAGCAGTAATACTGTTAGTACAGTTTCAATCATATTATTGCTGTTAATATTAACAAAGTAGTAACATTAAAAGTAATATGGGTGCTAAACTAAGAGTATAAACAAAAGCAGGTCAAACATTAGAATATTAGTGCCAACCGCCAAGTCAATTTGAACGGTTTAAGACACGTGCTGTATTAACTCATCCAAAAGGCAGGTCAGTACATGGAAAAAGAAATCCACGTGCAAGAAAAGCAAGGAATGGAAATATCCTGGTATCCTTCTGATGGATATTTCCATTAAATGCTTGAAAAGACACTGTGACAAAATAAGCTACCAAGACTAATTAAAAATTAAGCCAGAGACTTATTCAAATTTTAAAAACTAACTACTCAGCCTTGTCATTTAGACAAAGTATTCTAGTCACTGCTTACACATTCAAAACAGAATAGCCTCTAGAGTCTCCAGCAGCATGTCCATCAAAAAGTATATTTGCATTGTATCCTCACAATTAAATGATATTCATTTTTAAATGACCCTTAGAGATGTTTCAGGAAAGACTTGATCTATACCCAAACTGTGAAAATACCTGAAACATCACTAAGAAAGAATAAGGAACAAAGAGGTAAGGTTATCAAAGGATGACGACGACTTAGTCACGTACGTACAAAGAGGACTGAAAACCAAGGTGTATTAAATCAGGCACTTGCTGGTCCTGCAGTTACAATAGATTTTGCTTTGAGTAGACCGGCCCCTCACTTAGAGATTTTACTAAAATGTACCGTACTGCCTATGTTCACCCAGTCTCACATTCCTGATGGACAAATGTTTCTGTTGTGACAATGTCAAACCTTTCATTATATTGTAGGCTGTTCTGAGTTACACCCTTTTCAGGTCACAAACAAACTCCTTGCTAAAAAGCTAAAACCCCTCCATAACAGTAAAACTATCTTTTCTCTATTTTCAATTTTGCACAAGCAGTTGCAAGTATTTCTTACACAGATACTGATTTTCTTTGCTTTTCTGCTGTTTCTAGAAGCCTATTTCTAATCTTCATACCTTTTTAAAAATTGAGTTGCCCCCTTCTCCCAAACTCCCCCAAATAGAAGTAAAAGCTCAGAACACACTGTTAGCATGCCAACAGGTTATAAATACACTCTGAGATCTTTCAAGGAGATTTAGAAGCCGCAACTATAATGATAAGCTATTGAAATCTGGTTTTCCCAATTGTTGGGACATTTTCAGTAATTATGGTGGTGTCAGTAAGAACAAGTTTGGCCCTTGAGAGGCCGAGCAAGACTAGCATAATAGAAATAACGAAGTTCGCCATTTAAATAGAAAAAAACAGGGGTTTTTTGGATGTGAGTAAAAGACAATAAATCTTTGTGTTATGTATGTGACATTAATTTGTTGGATTGCATGTGTTGTGGAACATGCAGATCATTTAATAGTGGGCGTTGAGAATATTTTGATAGGATTTACAAAAGATTAGGTTGCTTTGGCACCTGGAGCATTGATAGATCTGTAAAGTCATGTTAACTTTAATGATATGATTAATATGTACACAATGCAAATGTAAATACAGTGATGTTTAACCAGTGGAATAAGGTGCAACAAATATACGCAGAGAGACAAGAAAATGGACATATAAATTCAATAGTTTCAGTTAGAAAAGACCATGGTTTATAAAGTGGTTCTTCGGTATTGTCCCCATTCTGATGGTTTTTAGATCTATTGGTAGTCTGGGTTTTGTTGGGTTTTTTTGTTTTGTTTTGTTTTTTTAAAAATGAGGCCAAGGAGATCATAAATGTGAAATAGATCAAGAATCGATAGCAAGGTTTTGGTTTTTAAAAACTCGCCTTTGATTTTTAGTAACAGAGGTTCATAACTCCACTTCTTGATTTCTAAGTCTCTGTGCAATAGATGGTAGCGTGCCTCCTTGGAGTTGAAACAAGAATTAATTGAGCCTCGTATAATCTTGGTGTGATGTGTCAGTCAGCAGTATCCTGCTGGGGAGGTGAAGAACTACATAACATCTTGAAGCCTCTCCTCTTGGGACAAACCTCAAAAAGCACTTTGCTGCACAGCAAGATGATAGCTTTTAGTGTTCCTCTTCAGCTGCGGCACACTCCTTCTGAAGCGCGAGGTTCATGAGATTACCTGTGCCTGGCGCTCTCTGGGACACAGCCTGAGCTCTGGCTGTAGGTACAGAAGGCCCAAATGTGCAACCGCCACACTGGGAGGAACTGGTGCTTTCTTTGACTCAAAAATCTGTGCAGGGACCAGCTCAAGTCTGGAGCAGGAAAACTGAACCATTGTGTTTGAGAAAGCTAAAGTAAGCACTCCAGAAGCTGACATTTTATTTTACCACACCATTTCCAGCACATCAGCTAAGTGCTCCTCAATGTATACTGTTTAAAACAATGCACTTACTTTTACATGATTAGTTTTACTTAGTATCACACAGACCAAGCAAAGCACAAAGACGCCTAGTAAATACAGAGTGGAGCGGGGGGGGTGGGGTGGGGAAGGGCTTTAAGGAAGACAATGATGCAAAAAGAATTTTGGTTTAATTGAGTACCCAGTACTTCACACATCTGATAATACTCAGGCAGCACATTCCTTCAGACTTTAACCTACAGTGAGTGTGCTATTGGATTACGAGCTGACTGTGGTCATCAGTAGCTATGCTGCTGTTTATTGATTTGTAATGATGAAAAGTGACAAATTGATTATCGGTGAGACATTGAGCTAGCAAGATAGCATTTAGAATGGAGAGCAGATAAAATTCAACTGATTCAAATGCCAGCAAACAAACTGCATGGTTCTTACTGCAATAATACTTCCCCCCCCCCTTTTTTTTTTCTTCTTTTAAGAAAGTGCTAGATTTGTTTCTTTGCCACTAAGAGCAGGAACTGCTCCGTAAGGTGTGGAAAGATAACCAGATTAACAGTTGGAAATATTTCCTAACATGTTTAATACTTTTTGAAAATGGTGAAGCAGATGGAAAGGCTGTATGACTATAGGTTAAGTTCAGTAACAGTGGAGGAAGTAAATTATGCCCAGTTAATGAGAGATCAGAATCGGACTACGAGACTCTGGAATGGGAACCTTTGTAAGAAATGGAGAGGCTTTTATGTTGCAACTGCTAGAACTGCACTAGGTGAATGAGGAATAACATTTTTAGGCTAACCCTACTTAATCAAAGTGAGTCATTATGATAAGGTCAACAGGGATAGAAGATCCTTCCATTAAATACTGTGAGCAAAATAACGTGTATCAACCAAGTTTGTTCACAAAGAGACTTCTAGTGACAAATACTGAATGTTTCAAGAAGAACTCCATTTTCTACTCCACTTTTTATTTCCTTTCTCAGCACGACACCGCAATCAGAAATACACAAAATCTTGTTTCCAAACTGCCTTTGTGCCAAAACTGAGATAGACAACTGTGGAGCTCAACTCTGAAAAACTCAAAAAATTAGAACTTACCTTTTATTCATCATTTATCTACTTGAACCAGTATTGACTTATTTTGCATAAAAATGAGGCTGGAATTTACACAAGTTGCTAATATTTAAACAACATTTTTAAAGCAGAAAGTGCTCAGTACAGACCACAGAAGAATGTTTTCCAAATGTTGGTTGTATAGATAGATATTTGTTAGGATGGGCTATTTATGCAAACAACTCAGTGACGACAGAACAATATTAAAAATGTGAAAATATGCCATTTGAGATAAATGCACTAGGGGCCTGCTTAGCAGGATTTCTGCACTAAAGAAGGTGCTAAAACTAGTTTGAATAATTGGCTATTGTCTTTTTCCATCAGCAAAGCTTTGCAAATCTCAGATGAAATCAAACATTGAAACTGTTAACTCACTTACAGGAGAAATTCTAAGCTAAAGATTACCAAAGCCGTCTGTATTTTTAAACATCTCAGGCCTAACGCGGTACATGTATTTGCTGATGGTTCTGGAAAAAAACAACTGCCAATCGAGCGCTGACTCGGAACCAAATGATACACTGAGAAAGAGGCAATGGAGCTAAGATGAAACATAATACCCATACAGACATCAGCTGCTTCAGTCGTGAGAGAATTAAGTGTTAAAACAGAAAAACTTGCTTACCTCCTGAGGTGCTGTGAAGTTTAATAACACATGTTTGTAAATATTCCTAAGATGCAGGGGATGAAAAATGCCATAAACCCAAAACCAAACTGAACAAACAAAAAAGTATTTTCTTAAATTGGTAGGCACAAAAGCTGAGGTTGCAACATTACTACTTTTAAAACAGTAATCGCCATACGTGATATAAGAGCTACCTCACTGAAGAACCTGAAAATCCGTTTGGTTTATTATAATTGTAACTCCATACGAAGTTGCATGTTTTAGCTCTGAGATCTGCAAACCACAGCAAGCAAGAGTAGGTCAGGTATTTGGTAGTAGTAACTTACTTGAATTGTGCTAGCCCTGAATGGCACCAGTCAGAATTGGGCCCTCTAAAGCACCATGCAAACTACACGGGAAGAGCTTACAGTCCAGTTTGGAAGAAGGCATGCTAACGGGAAGAAAGGGAGAGGGAAGGGACTGATAACAGAAGTGGAGTATATACATAAATGCACAGTCCCAAATAATTTAAATGTTTATTTTCTGAAGTGAAGAGCAGAACCCAGCTAGAACAAACGTGCTCAATCCAGACACAGTCAATAGCTTATGTCATAGCACAGTGGATCTTTGGGAAAAATCTGAAGAAGAGACAGAAACTCTAATATTCCCCACCCCCACCCCACCCCAAGCAGGATATTTATTCTTTTTTTCTCCCATTTAAAACAATTCCTCTAAATCTGCTTCTGAAACAACTATTGTATATTCCGTGCAATACTTCTTAATTTGATATTCAGCACAAGCAACTTTACTTTGCTTCCAAATGTCGGTGGGCTGCAGATGTTGTATTGTGAATTGCCACTGTGCTATTACAGCTGCCAGGGGTCGGCCTGGATGTTTTGGCAGCTAGTTGGAAACAGCTGGATTTTCTGCCATATTCAGAGAATTCACTTCGTGAATAAAATGGTATTGGCATCTATTGATTCAAGATTTGAAGAGATGTCAGAAGATCCATAACCATTCATGGCAATTTCCTAGATAAGCTATTCCTCTAAATCCCCTCCTTGTCCTTGGTTTTGTCCCTTATAGTCCATCTATAGTATCAAATACTCAGCTACCTGGAATTATACTAGCCAGGTGGGCATCTGCTCACTGAGACCTAGAGCTCTCCTGTTCACTACGTATTCCTCAAAACGGAAAGCATTTTATATAGAATGTGTCAGGGTGGCACAAGCAGAAGCAACATTTTGGATAACATGAAAGATCAGTGTCTCACTGAGGACATTTAGATGCTGGTGTACTTCAGTGGCTTATAGGAAGTTGTCAAGATCACAACTTCAAATCACTTAAGTATCTTTTTAAATACATTTTTTAGTTAACTTGTCATTTAATCCTACTCTGGCACAAGCATTATTTAAGTGTTAATGCGAGTCTTTTTGAACTAAAATACTGAATAAGGATTTGGCCTTGTGGTGGAATTAAAACTGGGAGATTCTCATGCCTGAATATGGTAACGTTCAAAAGAACCAAGTGTCTGAACAAGGAAAAGAACTAGAGAAGATTTGTATCAATTCAAGCAGTCTTGTCCCAAAACCCAAGATCTTCCACCTCTTTCATTTGACAGTGGTTGGTAACAAAAAAAATCAAGAGAAAAATTAAATAAGAATAATTTGAAATATTGCAGTGGAGGTGTGTTGCAAAAGCCTCCCAGCAGAGCTTAGGAACAGTACAGATTAAAAGGACTTCCTTTGTGTCATGGCTTGATGAAAACTCAATAAGCAGACTGCCAAATTAGTAACAGCATCTGCACATCAGATTTTATTGACGTTAAAGAAGTCAGTGTACTTCCCGGTACTCCAGGAGACTTTACAAGTATGGATTTTCTTCTGAGTCTCCACAAATAAATATAACTTCTGGTCTCTATCCATAACATTACTGTTCTGTGAAAGCGACAGTAATCTGGAGCTCTGAGAGAGCTAATTAGCATTGTTTTTGTAATTGCAGTATCAGTAAGAATGTCCACAGTTTTACAAAACTAGACTACAATGCTATAATTGCTCAATGACTTGCATTCAAACTGATCTTAGGTTTTTCATGACTATTATCTGTCACTTCTGTCTATTTTATACTCATTTTTAGGAGGTATCCATAGTTGTCCAAAATACCTGTGTCCAGAGACCTCCACCCAGGCCATTAAGCCACATTTGGAGAGCCCTAGCTATCTCTACACTAAACTCTGCACGGGGAGATCTTTGGCACAAAAGCCACTCAGTCTCTGGAGCGTTCCTGGTGCTGCCTCACTAGCATCCTTATCTGCCACCTCCTTGTAGTGAAATGAGGGAGTAGAGACACGGGGCTAACTTAAGGAGCAGGTAGGGACAGATAGTTAGGCTATCAGGATCCTGTAGTTCTCTTTGAAGGCCGTTCCTGCTCCAACCTGCCACCCAGCAGCACGCCCTTGCCCTCATAGCCTCAAGTCAGCCTGAACGCCTGTATGAAGAGCATCTTTTTGCCCTCCCTTATTCCAGCTCTACCCCGTGATGCACTGAAGTATCATCTCCCTGGCAACTGGACCAGAACCCGGCACCACTCCTGAGGATGTGCTTCAAAGGCCTGACCAAAACCGCAGAGGACTCGCACTTTCCAGTTGCGAATCCTTTTGGCTCTCCTCACTCACACGGGCTGTTGGAAAGGAGCAGATTCACTGCCCACCCTGACACCGTGGCACTCACATGGTCTCAACCAGAAAGGACTGTCCCCTGACCCCATACAGCATCCTGAACATCGCAGGGCCATACATTTCAAGGGAACCCAATTAGACTTATACTAAAAGAATACCTCTGGGGAAGACTAGCCTCTATCTCAGTGTATTGGGGAAGGGTAGGGGGGTGCCCCACCCCCCAAAGTACGGAGACCATCTGGTTTTGTAGATAAATGGTGAGAGAAGCTAAACACTGCATATTCCTGAGTGTTCTGCACAAAGTCATGCTGATGTGAGGGGACAACCTTTTACCAACTTGAAGATTGGAAGTCTTGGTCAAGATTTATCCCTCTGCATCTGTCTGCACTTTGCGATCAGTTATCCATCACCGTGACTTTTAAGTATTCCTTTCCCTCAAATGATGAGCACATGTGCCAGACGTACACGTACTTAAGTATGAACTTCATTTCTCTTTTAACCAAATTTCTTTCCCTTTCAGTCATTCAGTAATTCTAAATCAGTTTTCTATTTATCATAAACCTCTGCAGATTTTCTGAAACATTAACAGATTTTTATCTTTGCTATGTTCAGCTCATCCCATAGACCTTTATTAAACTCAATTAATTACACTAGTCGGGACAATGACAGGTGGGAACACCAACACCTCTAAATCACCTCCTCCCTCCTTTAAGCACCTTTTGTACAAGAATCACTTGAATCTTCTTGTTGCATAAACAATTTTTAATCTATAAAAATTTTTAAATCAGGAAGAAGTTGCCACTATAATGATTTTTTTAAAAAATGTAACATTATACATGCTGGCATTAGAAGTCAGACCTAACAAGTATTCAGGCTCATTTGATTAAGATCACAATATCCCACTGAACATTGCAATGAGAAAGCAGTGAGGATTCAATGAAGAACAGAGGAATTGCCTCAGTAAATGTGAAGGTATCTGGTATCTCTAATAGAACGAGTTGCAGGAAGTGGAACAGGAGGGCATTAGCAAAACCTACAGGGAAAGAGAAAGAGAAGGAAACAGATACATACAGCAAGAGCAGCTTTAGAGATAATGCTGTTCCGGTGCTCCCAGTTTTATGAGCATCAGTCTTTACCAATGCAAGAAAATGTTAAGGATGAAGTTCCCTGTTCCGAACTTATGAGAGAGCTTTGTAGAGGGCAACATTGCAAGCAAGGACAGCATTTCTACCCCAGCGCTCCAAGGCTGGTAATGCAGCACCAGGTGCCTACCTGCTGCCCTTCCCCGCATCTGGGGCTTTGGCAGAGGAATCTCTGCAGCTTTTAGAAGTTATTCCTTCGTGTAGCTTTTGCCTAAACTACTCCTTGAGACTTCATTTCCTGACATAACTTCAAACCCTTTCAAGCACAGATGAGAAGTGCAATCATCTTTTCTTTAACTCTATATAGCCATAAAACATCTCACCTCTGCATACTCAATTAAGACCCCATAAACTGTTGCACGCTCACATAAAATTTACATTTAAGCTCTGCCCCCAAAGGTCATCAGCACTCCCAAAGGCCATACATATAGAGGAGATTACAATTATGAATTTGATACTTCAGGACAGCTTCTGAAAATAAAAATATTTTATTAGCCCATAAAAAAAACTCACTTAAGCAGAAATAAAATAAAACATGCTCAGAAGAGAAGGATATGTAGAAAGCTTTACCATACGAAAAGCTAAGGCTAGCTGACTGCCATCATGTAATGTTCATGATATGTTACTTTTTACATGCATTAGTTCTGCTAACTGGTGCCTAGGTATTTTCACAGTCATTTCAGCACCTCTAGGGGGAAATATGTTTCACAGCAGTAACAAGTGTAAAGGCACTTAAAAACATAGGCAGAATACGTGCTAAAACACTATCACAGAATCCTTTAAAAACCTTTAAATTTGGTGCTTGCTGTTCATCCACATAGGACACTAGTAATTTGTATCTTTTAAAACAAGTTCTCCACTCCGTACACAGGAAAGGAAAGGATTCATCAGCATGGAAATAACTTAGTCCTTCATGCATAATTTCCTACTTTGTTCTTGCAAAGGTTTCGCTCTTTGCATACTCTGTGGAGTATGTAGCTTTTTAAAAGTCTGGGTTATAACCTGGTTCTTCAAAACAGTTACTTTTGGATTTCCCATTGACAGATTATGTTAGTGCTATGAATCTGAACAGACCTTTTTCAGTTTCTTTGCTACTTTTCTTTCCTTTTCTGTCTTTTCTACCTTTCGCTTCTCGTATTGCTGTGATGAGATGACCTACTTGCAGTACAGAGGGAAAGGAAGTAGCCTTTGGAGACCAGATGTCAGCACGTCCGATGAGAGCAACGGGAGGGCTGGTGGAAACAGAATGGGCTCCTGCCAACATTCTGGAGAAACTCTTCAACTAATTAAAATCTCTGACTTAACACCAGGCAGTTGGCTTAAAAATATTTATTAGAATTAATGTATAATGTCCTAATAGAGTTTTGACATATTTTATAACTTATTAATACATCATGATTTATTTTAACAATTGGGGTATAACAAATTGAAGCTACTGAGCTGCATAATGTTTATAAGCAGTATCATTTATGGTCTGTTTTCTCTGGCATGCTTTTCTTAAATCCCATTATCAATTGCTTAACATTTTGCAGGCTTTAAACAGCTTGGGCTACAGTCCACAGGAAAAACTGGTTTAGAGAGCATAAAATTAAAAAAAAAAAAAAAAAAAAAAAAAAAAAAAGTATTCACAAAGTGAAAATTCTCCTTCCATTCACATTACTTACTGAGCAGATTAGATTAGAAGAATGAATGCTTTTTACTTTAGTGTTATTATGTTATGATCATATCCAGAACTGTTTCCTAAGGTTCCCTCTGTTGGCAAAAATAATGAGATTCAAAAGTACAAATAAATGAAATACAGTTAAATATCCACATAAGTAACATAGCCATGAAGAAAGGAAAAATCATGTTCTGAAGAGATATACCCTCAGGTACATCTACAAACAGGCTGAAATGTCCAAATCAGCAGAAAAATTTATTTCAGAAGTTGGCCTAACAAATTAAATACCCATCATCTTTACCACGAAATGCATTCCTAATTTATTCCTATCAGGTTCTTAAATAGGGGAATATCTCAAGTATGAGAAATTCCACAAAAGCTACAGTAGCAGTAAATAAGAAGTAATGCAGTAAATAAGAAATAGGATGCTTTACAAGGTATCACAAAAAGTGATTTCCATTCTGTGATTTATTTTTGATGCAAGGCTTTAGCTGTCATTTAAAAATGAAAATGTAAAATTAAAATTGTTATTTATCAAGTATATATTCAAGTATATACACCCTATAGACCAGGAGGGAATCAGTGTAACTAATAATGTTCTTTTCCCAATACATGCTTTTTCTTACTGCCTTTTTCTCCATCCAGTCTAAGTCAGCGTGCTTGCTTTCTACACAAGGGTAGCTGTATTTTCCCCTCTTGACAAATAAACTAGTTCCATTAACACTTGCAGAGCAAGTACAACAGTCTTCTGTGTACCTTTATAATACACATTGTCCATAAGCACTTGTGGAATTAAACAGTGAACTTTACCCTCGGGGCTGTGGCTGCCTGGAAGGCAGCGACTGGATACAGAATGTTTTTTGCAAACAGGTCAATCAGGAAGGTTAAGAGAGCAGACAAAAACCCAGATAGCTGAGAATAACCCTGCGACTCTGTTGCCAACTTGCAGGAAACCCTCGATGTATTTTAATAGATGTCATTACTTAAATCTCTTGATACTTGCATGCGCTGTGCCAAAATGGGCAACTTCATTTCTATGGCAACCAAAGCAATGCTGCTACCCGCTTCTGCCATCGCAAGTTCTTTTCCGTTTCTCCCTTTGTTGTAACTTTAATTCACTGGGTATTGCAAGGAGGGGGAAAGAGAAGCAGGGTGGCATCACTGCTTTTGTTACTGAAGAAACCACTTACCTGTTTCAGAAAAGGATCCGAACACTCAAAAGACAGTGATAATGTGAATTTAAAATACAGTGACTTTGCTTTAATAGACAGTAGGAAGAAGCAAGGAAGAAGTCATAAAGAGTAGAAATTAGAGGATAAGAAACAAAACTCACTGAAAGAGCTTCAGAAAAAAACCAAAAAGATTTGATATATATAACACGGCAACTGTCAATTCAAAACAAGAAATACCAGGAAAGTGAAACCCGGGAAGGAAGTGCAGAGGTGGGGGACGGACAACAGTCAGTAAAGAAAGAAATGCAACTGAAGAAAATTTTGGGAGTGGGTAAAAGGAATCAGAAAAAAACAGAACCTAGAAAAATTCCCGAAGCCTTGAAATTCAGAACAAGATACTTAAAAAAAAAAAAAAA
>VFFE01007182.1:3558006-3642650 GCA_008921705.1 Burhinus oedicnemus
AAAAAAAAAACAAAAAAAAACACCACACAACAAAAAAACCCAACCACAAACAAATCCAACAAAAAACCCACCAACCCTCTCAATCCAAAAAGCTTCCAAAACAACAAAAACCCCAAACCAAAGAAGTCCAGAAAGAAAAAAGTATCTTCACTTCTTTGAACTGTTAACACTGTATTACTTCCTTGCCCGAAGTGAGAAGGCAGCTACTTCTGAAAATGGTTTTAGAACTGGATATATATACACCCACCCCCACTAGCTATACACCCACAAACACGCTCTCTTGCCAGGGAATGTAAGTGAATGAGTGAGAAACCGAGGATTCAGACATTAGTTGGCATTCTTACCCTTTTATGCTACACAATCAAGCTTGAAAAACTCCAAGGACCTCTCCTACCAGAGAGCTGTGCCAGATCCTACTTCCCTACCCTCTGAGAAAAACAACAAAACCTCAGCTACTGGCCTCAGACATGCCAATACCTCCCCTCTATGATGTTACAGACATGAGGACAGATGGCCAACTCCAATGTGTATTTCTGTGCTTCCTTTCAAACTGCTTTGGCACGACCAGATGGCATTCTATGTCTGACTGGTATAAATTAGAACTTAAAAGTGGCTACAGCACTGCCAAAAGCAATCAATTCCACATCCTTTCGGGCACTCTCTTTTCCAAAGCTGGGATGCCCCTTTCCATGATGACGGATATCTGACTGGAAATCTACCACAGAGGAAAAAAAACCCATGGAAAATATCATTGTGGAAATAACAGAGGTATGGGAGTGAGAACAGTTATATAGTAATGCACAGCATAGATGATAAGGCACTGGCAATGAAAGAACAAGAAGGATGGGTTTAAGTGTTTGTCACTACCGATATAAGATCTGTGACCAAGGAGTCTGGATCCTACTCCTTCAGTGGCGTCTTCATATCACGCAACTCACGAATGATTTCACCAATTGTTACTAAAAATTCAGAACCATTAGAGACTCTGACAGAAAGCCCTAAATCTAAACCTTATATTGAGATAAGCGAGTTGTTCCTCACTGCATTTTCCTTCTGCCTCTTACCCTAAGATGTGTTTCTGTTTTTCCCCTTCACTGATGTGCATTTTCCTTAATTACTTGTGACTCTGTATCACATGGTTTTATTCCCCGAGAAAACACAGTGATAATGTATTGAGGTTTTATTTGCTTGTGTCCTGGTTGAGGGATTTAGCATCTGTGAAAGTAAAACCAATAATTCTTATTAATTTTTCCCATGTAATTCTGTAATTTTGACAGCTAACTCTGAACAGCAGCAATCTTCTTATCCTAATCATCAGCCTCTCTGGAAGATCTCATCACTGCTGACAAAAGCCTACCATGTCTTATAAACTCATCCAAATCTGCCAGGGAGTGTTTCTGGGAAGATCAAGCTGTTCCCTCCTTGTGAGCAATGGAACTGAACCCAGCTACAGAGAGAACAGCTACTCTCAAGCTACACTCTCTCTCTCTCTCTCTCTCCCCCCCCTTTTCCTCTGCTGTCCTTCCCATTTCAGACATTCTCCTTCTGAGCCTACAGAAACTTTTGGAAGACACACACATGTATGAATGCGTGTGTGTGTGCACTGAGAACACCAATACAGGGCTCGCGGTGTTCTAGTGCCAGGTACGTGCATAGTAAATTTGACAAGCGGAGACAGTGCTGCAGCAGCAACTGTAACGAGCTGGTAGCCTTCATCTTCTTTTTCTCTGCTTCTTTTTATTATCTCATCTCTCCCTTTGTTGCTGACTTTTCTGTTTTATTGGCATCATGGATGGTCATTGTTTCTATTCTACTCCGGTTCCAGTTTATTTGATTTTGCTTGTTTTCCTCACTTACAAATTACTGCCTTAGGGGAAAGAAACATTTCGAACCTTTGAGCCAGTCTGATCTATTTAGGTCCTGTGGTTGTTCATTTATTAAATCAAATTCTCTCCTTCCTGCTTCTTCTAACTTCTTAATTTCTACAAATCTATTGCTCACTCTTATGAGTAATAATGAATGTTGTCACAGCTGTTTGTGGCAGGAGGACTGGATCAAACAGCTGACAAGCCTCTCCTCCGAAGCGCTGACAAATTAGCGGCACAATTCGGTAAACACAATGGAAGTCACATAGTAGGATACAGTCTGCAGAATGTAAGTACTTGACAGTAAAAGTCACTACAGATTATTTTTTTACATGCAGAGGTAGGAAAAATCCAAAACCTATTGGCTTCTTCAGATCAGTAAGTCTCAAACATTTTTTCACATCAGGGCTCTCCAATCCACCTCTGAGGTAGCCTGACTCTGATCTCGCTCTTAGAAAAAGAGATGCACGTTCTCTGCCTCTCTAGAAGCCGCAGCACTAATGGACCAGAGCCCAAGATTTTCACCTTTGACAGCTTCCTGGTTAAAGTTTTGGTTGTTCTGGTTCTAAATTTTCCACCGATTTAATTTCATGTCAAATTATTTCTGCTATAATCAAGGAATTAAACAAAACAGACAACGTGAGTCAAAGTGATTAATGCAGTGGATTTGTACCAGTTTACCTACATTGATAAAAGAACGGATTACACTGGCTTAGGTAAACACTCATACAATCAAGAGAGGTATAGAGGAATCTTCTGAAGATTCATTTTTGTCCTTTAAGCCCTAACAATTTATTCTTTCTCACAACCCATCCTATTTTCTAGCAAAGTTAATGTAACAGAACGTTTTTTCTGCACAATGAAAAGTCTGCTGATCAACAGTTCAAAGACTTTCTAAGGAACAAGAAGGTGCAGGATATTGCATATACCCATTATCATCTCAAATTAAGAAAACATGAGTCAAATGACAAGTGAAAATGAAAATAGTTTTAAATTAATCTGATCCTGTAAGTTCTGTAAATTAAGCGCAGCAAATCTCAGCAGTTTGGGTTTTTTCAGCAGAAATGCATAGGAAGACTGCTAATTTTGCTGACCTTCAGAGAAATACTACGGAACAGAAGTTATAATTATAAATGCAAACAAATGAAAACACTGTGGCCATCTAACAAACACAGAGGCATCTGTATTCCCTAATGTGCGCCACGTAAGAGATGAAGACGGCCCTCAAGAAGTCAGCCTTAGAGTGGCAGCATGAATTTTCCTATTGATGTTGCTAGCCCTGCAGCCCTGACATCCATATTTATCCCTGCTACAGTTAGCAGAGGACAGTCTATTTCATTTACTTTATTTAGGGTTTTTAAGACATTGAATACATTCACTGACCTCTACAGAAATATGACACATCACTTAAATTTTAGTGCCTTTTGTACATATACAGCCACACATTTTAGTTTTCCTACTCTCTTCCTCCCTACTAATACCTGTTCGTAAACTCTCAATTCAACAGCAACTGAGACCCTTAGGAACTGAAGGTTCATGGCAAGTCAATGTAAATGATGCTTTTAAGTGCTTCAGTGACTTCTGAAAATCGGTCTACAGACATGCCCAATGGTAAAACTGTAACAAGTGTAGGTGTTATTGTGCTACCTATAATTTAATTAGCTTAGCTAACGAGATCAGCAAACAGCAGCAGTAAACACGACAACACAGACTGGCTGCTCAGCCTCCCTAGTAAGTACATAGTCTGGGAAGGATGTAGCACAGCTTGTGCTGACTCCTCCACCGTGTGCCTTCACTGCAACTGCTCACCTACAGCAGGTAAAGCTGGGGAGGTGCGTGTCTGTACACATAACATTTGCTACATGTTGTAGGTGGCTGACTCTACAAACGTTGGTGGGGAGGGAGAAAAGCAGTACAATGCAGATTGCTGGCTCTAGAGATACATGGTAGAAACAACATTTAATTTTGTCTCACTTCTGAAAATGGAAAGAGCAAGAGAAAGGACTATTTTCCATCTGCAGTATGCCACAGTACACTTATGGAAAAGGTTTGCATGCTATTCTAGATGGTCAGAAACAACAAAATTCAATGTAATCTTACCAATATTTTGTAGGTACTCTATAGTAAAGGGAAGTTACCTGTACAGGGCATTGTCTCTCCCAAAAATTGAGAACACTGCCTTTCACACTGGATTGTATTTGAGCTGCCAGAAGTTCCCATAGTCCCTAGTCTTGATTTAGGTAAAATAGATCATGTTTTAAATAAACCGTGTCTTAGGTGGGAGTTTTTTGTTGTTTCTTAGTTAATTTTAGCACAATAATGACCTCAGCTTGAGCAGTACAGGTATTCTACCTGAAACTCTGCTTGAGGATAGCATCACAGAATCAGACTGTTTAAGGTTGGAAGGCATCTCTGGAGGTTACTGGGGGAGGCCTCGCAATGACAATCAGCCAGCTCCCCCAGCAGTCAGGTGCATCTCATCAGGGCCCATGGACTTAAATACATCCAGTTTGCTCAAACATTCTCTAAGCTGATTGTCCTCCACCAAGGGTAAGTCTTCCTCACGTCAGACTTTCCCCTTGGTCTCCAGGGCTTGGGATTTCTGAAGGCACCAAATTACAGCAAAACAGTATAAGTGCACTGTCAGCTTCTGGACAAATCTGTTCTTATCTACATCCCCTCAAGGAAGCACAAACCACTTATAACCACAAAACCCACATATGCATCCAAACAGCTCTAGAAACTCTTGATGAATGTGAAATGTGTGGGTACAGATGTTACTCCTTGAAATCTTAATAAAATATATGATGAAATAGAGAAACATTTTAAATTGTTTATTTTCAAACCAACCCTCCATCTTTTTACCATACATGGATTATTTTTCATTCATGAGGGTGCAACTGTTTGTTTCCTTTAAGAAATAAGTGTAAAAATCTAAAATACCCTTGAAAGAGCATCTTAAAGACAAAATGAAGGAGTTCAGAGAAATTTGTGGACACTATGTCCAGAAGATACAGTCTTGTCTAGAATCCAAAATACTGTACTTCTCCACTAGCTGATCTGAAGTTAGAAGAAAAGTGAACATTGTTTGGGTGTTTCAAACTTTATTTCCATTTCAAGTGGCACTTGACATTTTCTACACGAAGGACAGAATAAAGCAAATGCTGAAGGACTTGTGTGCTTTCTTACACTTGTTAAGTGCTACTTGAATTTTGACTACTATACTATACTTCGTCTCTGATTAGCCAAACTCCATGTGGTGTATTACAACATTGTTTGCCTCTCCTATGCAGAAAGACCTTACAACCCCTAGAGCTCTCACTTCTTTGGATTATTCTACTGGTTCTCAGTTCACTGTACCAGACTGAATTTAGAGTAGCTCTACTAAATTTTCAAAGTACTCCAACTACCCACTACAGTGCCCTTAACTATTTCAACACTACAAATTGTACGTATGTTTATTTTCATTAAGTACTCAATTGCATGTTGTTTTAAACACTTAATTCTAATAACTGATAAAAGTTCTGCAGTAAGTTCTTTCCATATATCCAATCTAAATGGGTAATAGTGTTGCTGTAACCAAAATTGCCTAAGAGTGTAAGCAAGGTAAGGCTTGCTGAGTTAAAAGCAAACAACAAAAAAGCAAAACAAACACCACTTCCCCCCAAAACAAAAACCTGAACCAAAACAACCCAAATCCCAACTTTTTTTTTAAGACTAGGTAGAAAAAAAAAATCCTATATACTTTTGATCTACATAGGATTCTTCAAATAAAAAACAGCTTGCAGATTTTTAAATTAATACCAAAGCTACTAAGAAATATTTACATAGCACAATTTATACCTTATTTATTGCATCAGTATGGCACAGTTGGAAATACAAGACTCATTTCCTTACATCTAGAGCAAAAAGACATACAACAGCATTCTTTTGAGCCAGTAGACCTTAGAAAATCAGCGTCCTCTCTGTTGTGATTCCATATGCAGAAACGAGAGTTAATTCCCAGCGAATCCTGTGAGAGAAGCTACTGAAGGACTGCACTGGGTTATCACATTTACTGCCTCTTCTGAGCACTGAGCTCCTCTAGTCAGTCAGCTTGGGTGGTATGGAGGAAGGAAGCCAGTCTTTTTGGTCTCTCACAGATTTCACAGCACTAATTCAGCAGGCCACCATCCTTAACTGCCAGACTCTCGCCACTTAAAACAAAGACTCTTCACCCCTTGGCCAGGGAATGAAGGAATTAAGAGTAGCCCTGCCGAGAAGGACTTAGGGTACTGGTGGATGAAAAGCTGGACATGAGCCAACAATGTGTGGGCACAGCCCAGAAGGCCAATCATATCCTGGGCTGCATCACCAGCAGCGTGGCCAGCAGGTTGAGGGAGGTGATTCTGCCCCTCTGCTCCACTCTTGTGAGAACCCACCTGGAGTACTGTGTCCAGCGCTGAAGCCCTCAGCACAGCAAAGACATGGACCTGTTGGAGCGGGTCCAGAAGAAGGCCGCAAAGATGATCAGGGGGATGGAGCACCTCTCCTATGAGGACAGGCTGAGAGGGTTGGGGCTGTTCAGCCTGAAGAAAAGGTGGCTCCAGGGAGATGTTATTGCAGCCTTTCAGTACGTAAAGAGGGTCTACAGGAAAGATGGGACAAACTTTTTAGCAGGGCCTGTTGCGATAGGACAAAGAATAATGCCTTTAAACTAAAAGAGGGTAGGTTCAGACTAGATATAAGGAAGAAAATTTTTTGCAATGAGAGTGGTGAAACACTGGCACAGGTTGCCCAGAGAGGTGGTAGATGCCCTATCCCTGTCAAGGTCAGGTTGGGTGGGGCTCTGAGCAACCTGATCTACTTGAAGATGTCCCCGCTCATTGCAGAGGAGGTTGGACTAGATGGCCTTTAAAGGACTTCCCCAACACAAACTATTCTGATTCTAAAAACCTGACAAACCTTTTTCCAGGATTTACTCAATTATAAACCTCCATAAATTGTGGGGGATTTTGGCTCTAAGTTCCAACTTCAAATTGTTAGTGTTGAACTCAATTATCCTGAATACCAGAATAGGGGAACCTCTTCTTCCAGTGGGAATATTAATGCCTAAAGGGAATGACAGCGCTATTTGGCTATCATAAGCTATTATTTAAGAGGAAAATGTTTCTTAAAGCTACAGGAACTAGAGGGTCAGAACAGCAGCTGCCACAATTCTAAGAGAACATAGGAGAAACTTGGGAGTAAACTTGTGTTATTTTAACAGTAAACCACTGTGATGCTGAATTTTAAGGAGAAATATTACATAACTGATGTATAAATTTCTGTTTCTACTCAAATGTTCATCCATAATAAAAGCAGAGGTAAATATCATAAACACCAAGTGACCAATGATATAAAAGAATATCTGGCTTGTTTAGTATAGGGGAACTTGTGTACATTTTAGTGAGCAGCTCATTCTGGACACTCACTCTCAAACAAACGGGGGAAGCAGAACACCATGAGTATCCTTTGGCTCCACTTAACACCTTTCTGAATGGTTTCAAGCTTAAAATAGGCTTTATGGCTATGTGGCTTTATGCTGGCTTTCTGGCTAGGAGCCGAAGCTAGGAGCTTCCATGTGAGTAAGGAGTTTATAGGAAACTGTTACTCTGTTTTAGAAGGTGATCTTGTTTTGTGTTTTGCTAGGAGACTGAAATGCTTTGCCAAGATTATTTTATGGGTATTGTCTGGTTTCAGCACTTTTGAGACAAACACTAAGGAAAAAAAGCAGCAATAAAACTGTTTCTTTTCCACACAGAGAGTTTGTGCCTGTAGAAGGTGCTCCCCACTAGCTGGTTTTGTGTCTGCTATAATAGGGAGGTTCTCTCCTTACTAAGTTATGCTATTAAATTAATATATTGATCTATCTTAGGCTGTAACTCAATGGACAGTTCAGATCATATTTTGAAAACTGACTGAAGCATTACAATTACAGATTAAAGCTGAGGCTTGTGAAAAGTAAGCCCGGTACAGAAATACCTCCTACCTCTTTCCACCAAAAAGAAGTCATGAATTTTAAGACCTCAAGATGTAGGGGCCTAAACTCAGGTTCAGTGACTTTTTAAAATTTCTCTAATATGCTGTGACTTTCACGATATTGCTCTTGGAAAAGCCTTTTTATGGCTCTGCTTCCATTTCAGGTCTCTGCATAAAGATCCCATTTAGAAAAGTTTCAAATGGATTTATGTGCAAGAGGCAGTTTCTCCTCCTTGGTCTTTTTTCGACCGAGTGGGATTGAAGAAGGGCTATCTTGCCTAGGGCATTGCCTTCTTCTTCAATGCCTTGTCCGGACAGACAATGATACGCTGTATTTGTTTTAATACATCTTTGTGTGCTATACAGAGTAGTTTAATACTGCTGCTTGCAAGGAATGCTTTGGTCTACATTGCTGCAGGCTAGGAAAAACGTGCTTACAAATTCTAATGCAGAAGGATATATAGCTATTTTTAGTCAACATATTGCAAGGTTTCAGATATGCAGTAATACAGTCATGTTAAATACTTGCGATAGAATCACAGAAATGTATGGCTGGAAGGGCTGTAAAGAAGCCTTGCCCATGCTCTGAGACAAGATTAATTATATTTTAACCACCTCAGAGACATTTGTCTAATATAGTTCCAAGTGAAGGACATCACAGCCTTTTGCAAGGCTGCCATACAGTTATAATCAGACATTTTCCCTATTTTTCTCCATTACTCCTTGTCATAGTTCCAAGAGGCATGAAAAAAATATTACTGTCATCTTTGAAGGAACCTCCTCCCCCCTCTCTTGTTTTTTTCCTTAAAAATACTGTGAGACTATTATTACATCCACATTTCGTTACCATTTTCCAAACCAAGCAAACATAATCTTTCCCTTCAAGTGCAGTGCACAGACCTGGGCATAGTACTCCATCCAAGGCCTCTAGTTCTGGGCACTACTGCCTTTGTATAGTTGCATATTGCATTTTCTTTTTAAATCTACGGAAATACATAATATTAAATACCTCTGTTAACTTACATAGAACAATCCTGTTAACACACACTGGCTATGTTGGTTTTCTCCCTCTACAGTGTCGTATTTTTAACCATTCAATCAAAACCCGATTTCTGTGTGTCTTGTGAGTCTTCATTTTGCATGCAGCTGCCCAATTCTCCTTCCTAACAGTAGTACTGTCCTTAATTTCATTTACTTGACTTCAGCACAACTTCTCCACCCTTTCTGAGAACACCTTGTATTCTGTTCCTGTCCTCCAAGAGACCTCTCAGCTTGTCGGTGCAGGACTGCATACATGTCCCTCACTATGCCACCTGACTTGTCAAGGAAACTGTTGAATAGAACTGGATTGAAGAGAACACAATAGGTTTATCAGTCTGCAGAATAGAGAATTCAACTCTTTGTCTATGAAATTTCAATAAGTTTCCTAACCCAAAACACATTTATACTACTTCTTGTTTATCTGTTCTGCTGGCCTTTTGATCAAGAGAAGAAACTACATTTGTTTGATGTGATTGCTGCTCAACAAATCTGTACTGATTATTCTTCACAACCTTACTCTGCTGTTGTGGCACAGAAACCAAGCGTTCCCAAATTTACCCTGGTACCCGCCTGAATATTTTAGTTTCTCATGCTAGACTTTACTTCCTTAGGCCCTACTCCTTAATCTTTAACCTCCTCCGGCCTGGTAAAATCAACTGTTCCCTCCAAGTTCTTAGCATTAACTGCTCTGGTTCAGAGGCAGCTTGGACACACTCCTCAATAATACAAACAAATTCCTGCTGACTTCATCTATCTAAATATACCTTGAAACACTTTAAACACATTTTAAATTCACTATTTTCTTCCTCTATTACTCTTGCTAAAGTTATGTTAACTAAGTGATAAAATTTGTGACAACAAACAGAAGATGTAGTCAAACTGGAAATGCCTGGGGGAAAAAAAAAGACCCACCAAAAAAACCCCAGAAGACAAAGTAACACCCAATCAGCTATTTACACTTAGAAATTTTAAAGGGATTTTAATAGTCATATAGTCTGACCCCATGTAATAATAGTAATTTTCAGCAACAAAATCAGGTGGTAGTTAGTCACAGTCTTTTAAATAAAATGGCATATTGAAATCAGTCAGGTATTTGCTTCTTGACCAACTAACTTAGTAATCATTTACACAGCAAACCTGCAATGTTCATGTTTAGCTCTTTGCACTGTGAAATAAACAGGCTTTTATGCATACTTAAAGCTAATCTGATTCAAGACTTCATTCAGGTCCGTTATTTTGCACATGTAATACAGGAGCAATTTCACCAATACAGATTTTACTAATGAGAGTCAAGTCACACATACAGAAGTTTGCATGATGTGGTTCATTATGGCAGCATCAACATGCTCTATGTGACAAAAACCTCACCGACATACTACAGAAGGACGAAACTAAATTGAACAAAATGATGGCAGAACTGGTAAAAGACATAATTCCAGAAGAGTTCTAAATATTTAAAGTCCATGTACCTTTCCATATAAGCACGCATGCACACACTTTAATTCTTATATACAATCTATGACAATATATTGTTCATACATTACAGATTTCCACTTGGTATTTTACTCAGTTTATAAGATGTATTCATATATATTAAATCAATCAGCACTTAATATAGGCCATCCTGCATAGATTACTAAATAGTTTCTCAGTCTTTGGGGCTAATTTGATACAATCACAAATATTAGATTTTCATTAGCCTGAAGTTTAAGAGTATAATTGAATATAGCATAATTTTAGATATAATTTATTAAAAATGAAATGGAGGCATTAGGTTTAATGAAAAATGAAAATGGTAACACTGGCTATAATATATTTTTCCGTGCCTCTTTGAGCTATTGTTCCCTATCTAATTTGAACTTAGCATAAGGAGATAAGTTTACAATCTGAGCAGAGGTTTTACAGTATTAGTTAGCGCTTCAAAACAGTTTCCCTTTCCTCCATGTTTGAAAGGCTTATTTTTCTTTTAAGAAAACAAAACAAACAGGCAAACCTTTGATATGGTCTTTCAGTGAAAGAAAGGTTGAGAGATGGGGCATCTCCTAAAATTTAACGGGAAACAGGGCAAACTTGCGTTAGGTTACAATAGGATTATATTGACTTGGAAGTGGGAGGTACACTACATGAAACACTATATAATGAAACAGATGGGAACCTAATATTCATCCCAAATTATAGTGTGACTCATGCAGTGATGTAGCGATTTGTAGTGATTTGCTTTCAAGGAAAGTTTCATGTAGTTTAAACCCTTAAGCATGACGATTTATATCCTTCTCAAAGCTCTTTAATGTTCACTACTGTAATTCTGGATATTCTTATGGCAACAACTCTGTGAGCTGAGTTTTAAGATGAGGCCTCAGTAACTGCAGCTGCAGGAAAATGAGACTAAAGCAACTTTCCTGTTAGAAGTGGGAAAGCAAGAGAGTAGTTTAAATGAATGAACTGCTGTATTAAATTTTGTACTTTTTACAGACTTCTTCAGAAGCAAAAGACCAGTGAAAAGGCAGGGAAAAAAATTATGTTTCTAAATCCAGCTAATATTCTGGAGCATTATTTTAAGCTAGGCTCTTTATTGTTACAGAAGTTCTAGATACTTCATTTCTTCCTTTCAGAATAAAGCTAGTTCATACCTATCTTCTTTTCTTCAAGCTAAATAAATGTAACAAAAGATGAGTTACTAATAAAGGTTCGATTTGCAAAGAAGTCTAAAGAAGCAGTTACTCAACTGTTGTTGAAAACAGCTAGACAAACCACACAAAGCAGATTAAGCAACATTGTTCTTTCTACCTTCAGGACCAATACTGCCTCCAATATAATTTTAGAAGTGTTACCTGGAGGGCTGAAGACATCAGGCAGTTTCTGTCTGTCCAGGTGTTGGAAAAAAACCAAACCCAAACTACTCTGTCACAGATATGCTTTGATTTTCACATTTTTAAAACATCTAAAAAAGGATTTCTTTAGGAAATCTTACATTTGCGTTTTTCAAATGTTATGTTTATGAAAGGATGAAATGAAAGAGGAAAAAAATCTCACACCTATACTAAAGCTTTCCTTAAAAGACAATTGTCATTGACAATATTTTGGCCAGCTCTTCTTATCAAATTGTATCAAAAATGATGTTTCATAAAAAGAAGATTCGACTCTGATTGTCTGAGGTGTGTATCTAGAAGAGTTGAGTTTGTATTTGTCTCTGGCTTTGTAAAAGTGATCAGATGACAGGAGAGAACAGGCCTTTATGAAGATAAAAGAGATGTATTAACGTCACAGTCGATTTTCATTATCTCTGTTTGTGGTAGAAAAGTATCTCCAGATATTCCGTACAAGTGTAAACTTTTTCACATTGTTCTTCAGAATACATTCTTTGAAACCCGAACTCACTTTAAGCATCATTCTGTAAAGTCAGAAGTTTAAATTCTTTAGAAGTGAAATATCCCAACGCACATACCACTACAAATACAAATCCGTTCATTTTACTGTAGAGGCTTGCAAGAAGAAGATAGCAGATTGCAGACCTCACCTCGAGACATATTCCTGTTAGGCTGAGAGGTCAAAAATGGATCAAGAATATCCATTCTCATGGGATGTGATTTTGCCAACACTAACTTCTACGAGTATATTTAGGGGAACGTGATCCTGGTGTAATCATGAACTACTATTACCTCTGGATATTGCAGCAACAAGAGAAAAAGGGTAGATAACAGTGAAAACACTGGTCAGGTTGAACGGGTTTGCAACCTGCGAATTCCCACTGTACCTCCCAACTGCAGGGCTGTACCGATGGCAGTTTACGATCAGATCACCCACATAAGCGCTCTGACAGGCACTCCTCCCTTTGGAGCTTCCTGCATAGGAGCACAGAGTAGCAGTGTATTCTGTAAGGAAGCATCACTAAGCCCTGATTCGCTTCCCGTCCTTACAGATGCAGTTCATGGCAATTTTTTCCACAGGTTGCTGGATGTGGATGTTTGAGATACATGTGCGTGTTGCTAATTTTACAGTATCAAATACAATTGCTGTGCTTCATTAAGCTTTTGGCACACCTGGAACACGGGTAAATAGTTTGCATTTAATATTTTAAGTATTCACTGCCTAGTAATTACAAAACTAATTACCAAGTTATTAAATATCTGCTCATAAAAGCTTGTAATAATCCAACATGTTTTTATGAAGATTGTTAACAATGTTTCCTTTAAGATAAACATCTTAATAAATGAGTGTCAAAGGCTAATGATGTCTGAACAAATCTTAACCTCCTACTTTGTTACATGTGATTACATCAAGGACAGATTTTTTCACTTCAAAAACATTTCTGAACACATGCCAATGGCAAAATGACTAACTTTGAAAATCCAACATTCAAATGTTCATTCAATTATTTTTATTTCTTAGATCCAGATCTACACCTTCTCAGAGCATCAGAACAGATGTCCACCTGCCTGTCTTCCTCTAGGTCCAATCAAATGGATGCCCTTCAAACATGCAGAATACACACTTAAATACAAGGCACAGCCCTTGAGCACTCCCCTTTCACAGGCTAGCTCAGTGGATAAAGCATCTGTTGGGGATACAGAAAAGCCACATTTCTCCGTTTCCTTTAACCCAAAAGGATTCAAATTAAGATGTCGTAACTGAGTGCTCTACAAACCTGAACGTAAATTGTCTTGGCCTTGGGGAGACACCGCCCACATGCCTGCTGAAAGTAAGCTTTTTTTCAAGCCATCTCTTTTTTAAAGAAATCAGTAATTGAAACAATAGGTGAGAACACAGGTGAGTATGACTTTACAGAGCAGTGATTAAGGCAGGTAACCTAGCAGAGAGGAGATCTGAGCTACAGCTCAGCTAGCCCCCGAGCCTAGAAAGTGACAGTTCGTTTTATGTTCAACAGTTATTGTATGAAACCAGCCGGGAATTCTGATATGACACAGGCTCCTTTTGCCACCCTAGAGTTATAAACTTAACCTCCTGAGAAAGGAATGACTAATACATGTCCTTCTTATCAGTGCTTCCTTTCGGTTAAGCAAAGGCTCCATAGTCATCAAGCTGGCCTGCTGTGATCCTCCCCCCTCCAGCACCCAGTACAGGATTACAGATGCTAATGAAGTAAAACCAACTAAAAGTTAAACAAAGTTGTCCTTTGGGGGTTCCAGCCATTCCCTCCTTGGCTCTCCATGGCCTGATCTTTTTATAACCTTCTCATGTTTTGTAAAGGCCTACATTTTCTACTTGTGTTTTCAAAGGAGGGCTAGGTAAAGTCAGATAGATGATATTCTTCAATGCACATGAAATTTCCTGGTGGCATGAACATGAAATAGCAGGCTTTATGTGTGTGTATATATATATACACGTGTATATATACTCACACGTGTGTGTGAGTAATTATTTGAATGATCATCTACTATCAGGAAAGTTCAGGTCTAAATACTGGCTAATCATAGTTCAGATTTCCTGACAGAATTCTATCTTATAAAAGTAATTGTTTATTAATCCCCTCCAACTTAACAAAAAAAAAATTAGAAGAAAAAAAGAAAAAAATATCCACAATGAATGGTCTCCTGTCCCCATGTGAAGTCAATGGCAAGACTTCAATTTACTTCAATAGGACTGCAAATTTCTCCAAATACTCTCTGAGGTACCATGCTGAAGTATGCTGTTCCAGGTATACTTACAAGTAGTATATAAAAACCAGAGTACGAAGGTATATTTTGAATGTGGAGAAGATAAAAATGGAAAGTCCTACAAAATCTGCAGCCATAGGAGCTATTTCAAATAATTCGAATAGACAACATTTATGCCCTGTAAAAATATTACAGCCCTATTGACAGCGATGGCCTTTTCTGAAGAGAAAAGCAAAACCTACTGTGCAAAAGTCTATACTTATGTATACATATATAAAAATATGAATTAGTTATAAAATCTTTTCTGCAAACAAAACAAAAGGAAACAAACTAAAACCTTTTCTTGTAACTGACATTATGCTGGAAAAATGTTCTTTACAGCAAATCAGCAACATGCAGACATCCTAGATCGAACCCCTTTCACAAAGGGCAATCACATTTGAAACACAAAGCATAACAGATGTAAATCCTCAGACCTGTCCGAACACCTGCAGTATGTGTCACCCTGTGTTGTAATTAGTCATGTCATTGTGCTTCACACAATACCATCCACTTCACTTATTCTATACTTCACAGTATACAAAGTTAGTACAGGAGTTAAAATGAAGAGATGACAAGAGACTCATGCTGCGAGACAAGTTGACTAAACAACTATAAAATCTGAAAATTAAAATAGCTGTGTAAAATCCTTAGGAATTAAAACAGGATCTGCTGAGACTCCTCCTTATTATTTATCACTGCTGTTAGAATGTCTTAAAATGAGCCATTAAAACCAACGTGGCATTAGAATTGTAATGAATTGCACAGCCTAGACTCAAAACACTCCAAAGCAATTGTTCATGCTGGAAACCCTTGTGACCTGTAAAATATTCTCATGATTGAGGTGTTCTGTCTTGGAGTGAGGAACCAGTTTAAAAAGTAAAAATCATAAATTAGGTAGGTAGGAAGAAAGCAAACTGCTTTCCCAATTATTTCTGTCAAGGCTAGTTACTGCCGAAGAGACTCTTCTTAAATATAGAAAGCATGTGGGATGTAGAAAAGTGTAAGGTTTTAGTAAGTCTGAAGGTTGCATAATTGAATTTGATAAACCGACATTTTCCTAGGAAGTTTTAAAATTTCAGAAGATAAATACATAATAAAAATAAACCTAGTTCAGCAGTTTTTGCTCTACAAAATGGTATACCTTCATTTCATGAAGAAAAAAAAAAATAAACTAATTTCTCTTCCCTTTCAGAATACAATCAGTATTCCCTTTCCCCCTTATACTCTCCTCCCCAATACTTGAAAAAAATAATCTGAGAAATATATGCAATCCAAGGGAATGTTAGATATGGAAAATACTTCTTCGTATAATTTATGATTCAGCCAACAGTAAATACATCACACCAGAAACATGTTTTTCTACAAACTTCAGCTCTACCACAATCAAGAAGGAATAATATAGACAAATACACACCAACAAGAAATCAAAGGACACTTTTTCCAGTAGCTGGATAGTTTCACAACGACCTCTCCTTTCTGACTCTTTCAAGCAGGACAATATCACAGTTCCACAGGAAAAGGGTCGAGAACTTCCAGTTCATTCAGCTCAACAGCTTCTATTCACTTTAAATTAATTTTTCAAAAATCTTAAATATTAAGATGATAGATTAGTAGTATTGTCTCTTAAGACAGATAACTGCTAGGAAAACTGCAAATGGACGTAAGTCTTAAGTTCTAAATTTATCTATTCTTTGCATTCATTGCTGCCACTTTAAATCAGAGTGTAACAGGATGTCATCTTCTGAGAAAATTCCTGGACCGCAGCCAGGAGTATGCCTAGACACTTCTGTTGTCAATGTTTTGCTCCTGATGTGGCAAAGAAGAAAGCCTGAATCCTGTAATCTGGGTACATCTAAACTGCAGATCATCTCTCTCGACTGAGCTGGCTTTGAGGTAGCTCAATTGCATACTCTTACAACTGAATTCACTAGTCCAGAGCTCAGAGTAAACCTTCAGATTCAGCTTTTACTTTCAAGGCAGTGGTCTGGATACAAACACAAAGCTTCTGTCAAATATCAGTTTTTCCAATGACAGCACAAGCCTGTATAGAGAAAATTATGATTTTCTGTTTTACAAATGCAGATGAGCTTTTAAAATCAGCACAGAAGCTTTAAAATTCCAAAGCTGAAATTTCAAAAGGAGTTTGTTGGGAAATGAGCACTAAACCTCAGAACCTCAATTAGTGTTTAGTCACTCAACTCCCTAGGAAGCCAACAGAAATCCTACCCTGAAAGCTGTTTTTCTTTCGCACCTCAACAGAAATAGTCTATTCACAATGACACAGATTGAATAATTAGGCAAAGCTACAGAATTTAGAGCTGTTGGCTCTCACGGATGGGTTACATCATGCACTCGGTCTGTAGGCTGCCTTAGGCAACATGCAAAACTTCCTCTTCTACAGTCTGAATAACTAAGTAGTGCAATAGCTGGAAAAAATCTGGACTTGCCAGTGCTGTACCTCATAATTATTTTGCTTATCAATACATATTCAAGGCTGCCCTCTCTATAATTTCAGTTTACAAAATGTGACATGAACTCAGGAATGAGTATACTGGCACTTAGTCTCACAGGCAAAACTAAACAGATTTCTATCAAAGAGCAAAAGACACCAAGGAAAAAGATGGAAGCAGCATGGTACCAACTCACCGCTAAGTTACAAAGACAATGAAGTTCAGTATTCAGCCATTTAAACACTGGGATCTTGAAGACACAGACCACGACTTTGAACCATGAATAAGCAGCAGCACTTGCTGAACAAGTTACGGCAGCAAAAGGAGACCCATGTCGGCTGACACCAGAATGCCAAAGGGTGCCCTATTATGATAGTGCGTAAAGCACTTTTCAGGTGAACTGCCACATCAGAAACCATACCAATGACAGCTCCTGACCAAAAGATCTTACAAGTTAGTACACCCACCACTGGATGCTTTACACAGTCACTGGCAATAAATCAATGCAATGGGGCTAGTTAATTTCTTGCTTTTTGTTAATAATAATAATTTTGAGGATGGTGGGGGCTTGATAATTGCTTTCAAGGCATTATCTAGTATGATTTATTGGTTTTATTCTGGAAGCAACTAAGAATTGCAGTCACGTGTCGCTCTCTTCCCCATCTAAAGAAGGCCTCACAAGATCTCTTAGAGACACAAATGTTTTGTTCCTGTTTTAGTTATTCACCAATACATCAAAGCATACAGGAGCCATCTTATCTGCCCTTAGCCACCCATGCCCACCTAAGCCTCTTATTTTTGCCTCCTTAGGTGTTTAGTGGTTAGAGATGGTCATGGGGCAATTCAAATCCTCACTGACCACAAAAGCTTTTAATTCTAGTTAAGCGGTGAAGTTATCAGACAAGTTCTTAAAGTTAAGCAAAAGCAGGCTGACAACTTAAGGGAATTTTCCAGCACTGCAGAGCACCTGAGCTAGAGTGATATAAATGAAGCCCATTTGAATTTGATAGCTCAAGCCCATACCTTTGCACTGGTAAAGCTAAGAACACAGCTATTCTTTTTTACTTGCAAATGCCTCCAACTTCTGGAAGCCATTGCCCGTTGTACAAAAAACAGTCATATGTGGAATCTCTCAGTGCTGTCAGTTTGATTTCTTGGAGAAGCATATTTTCTCTTAAGGAAAGAAATAAGAATTGAAGCAGTTTTGCACTCTCTGTAGCAGACCAACTACTAAGCTGCCAGCTTTCTTTAGTTAAGTTCCCCGCTTTATCTCTGGGGAAAAAAAAAATAAAAAAAATCAAACTTAAACTAATAAAACACAATGGTTTTATCTGCAAACTCTTACAGACTATTACAGGTCAACTACAGAGACGGAGTTTTTGTAGTGCTAGTGAAGGGCTCTGGGAGGTTAGATTCATTGAATGCAAACTTCCATTTCTTTCCCAACTTTCCTGAACAAGAAATGAAACAATCAGCAACCCCCACTGTACAAGCCTAGAGGCAGATTTTAATCTCACTTATCTAGATGCAATATCAAGTAACTGCATTGATGTGAATGCAGTTACTTCAGAGTCACAATAAAGTATTAGAATCTAGCCTCTGATTTTCATTTTAAACCTGGATTAACTATGTAAAGGAGAGGGGAAAAAAAGAGAACCTTCTAGTTGTGTATTTCAATGACCACGACTCAGTTCATTTAGTATTTTTTAATCAGGAAAATGGACTGTGCACAGCCAGTTTTCTGACATCAACTGGCACTGCTCAGTCTGTCCCTAAAACCAAGGGTTTGAAATCTTTCTTTATTCTACTCTTCTGCTGTCTACCCTCCAACAAGAATGAGTTGCCATCAGCAAGGATCTTAGCAGCTCTGCTCTCTGAAGAGACTTGAGGCCTATTTCCTGGCGCACAGGTGAAGTCAGGAAGGGTATTTAAGCACAGCATCTCCTGAGGAGTCCACGTTTGTCACATGATACAAGGACTCTTAAAAACATTTTCCTAATGCCTATCTCATGTTGTGCTTGAACTCTCAGAAGACAAGAAGAGACCTCCCAGAGCGACACAACTATTCTTTTCTTTATTTTTTACTTGGCTAACTATAAGTCGTGAATTTGGCATTTTTGATTTCTCTTCTTTGTAGGCTACAGAATACGCATGAATTACCCTGTCTCTCTCTTTGTATATCCTAAAAACCTGTTAGTCACATGTGTAGGAGGTCTGCTTGTAGTTTTCCCACTTCTCCTGTGATTGTGATAGCACAGTGAGAATCAGAGATCTTGTCGAACAAACCAAATGTAATTGCAACTACAGCAGTGGAGCTACTGCTGCTTTTGTACTTCTGGATGCGACTGTCTACTTTTCTCACGTTGCTGTACAAAATAAATATTGCTAAGAATGATTGCAGAGAAAATTACCTAGTGGTCATATCTAGCTGTAAAAAACACACAATGGGAGGGAAGGTTACTTAACTAATCTTAATGCTGGTTACATGAAGGTGAGGGGGCAAAGACAGACAGAAAGGGTTGATCTAAAGTAGTTTAAAGGAAAAATTTAAGACCAATTGACTCATTCAGTAAAATTACAAGAAACTGAAACCAACCTTTAGACAGAAAAGTCCCTAGGTTTTTTTTTTGTTTTGTTTAAATAGGAGGAAATACACTACAAACCCTGCCCACAATGTTTGCATAGAGAGACAAAGGCTACCTCAAAGCTATTGTTTTCCATTTAAGGTTTTCTTAATTTCTTCGAAAGATTAGTATTAACAAGTTACATAGACCTCAGTGGTCTGAAAGCCTACTTTGGGGACTGGGTAAGCTATCTGTCTGCAAACAGACTCTTAAGAGATGTACTATGACAGTCACAGAACTTTGCCATCAGAGCCTGATTTTAGTTTTCGAGGTTATTTTACACATTAGATGATGCATCATCCACTGAATCAATGGCTTGGAAATCTTTCAAATGTTGGAGACCTAACAACAAATTCCTCTTTAAGAAGCACAACATCTGAAACTAAAATACGTCAGAGGTTTTGCAGTAAACTGCTGTAGAGTTGTATATGAGGCAGAAAATACATTTTTTCATTTTATTTTAAGAGAGGATGCTTTATTTCAACAGCCATGAATATGAAGTACAAAATTTGAATTGCTTCTTACTTATGTTACTGGCAAAAAAAACCCAAAGTAAACAAAACCAAAACAAAATTCAGGTCCTGTTGTATTTGAACTATACTAATAGCAAACAGGTACCTTTTTCTGCCAGGTTAAAAAAAAAAACCAAAAACCAACACTCCTTGGTCATACAAGCTGAGCACTAAAATTCAGTGAGAAGCTCCTTCTGTTTATGTGTTATGAAGACCACACAAATCAGAGGCTCTTCAATGATTAACTGAACTCCAACAGAGATGTAATCTAGCAAATACATTTAACAGTGAAGTTATTTACCTGAGTAGTTTCTTCTGTGAGCTTTGTATGTTTCCACTCACACTTACCTTTGTAACCCACAGCAGGATACAACAGTAATAAAAAGATCACCATGAAGGACTGTTTTCTGTGGTTACTCAATCTGTCCTCAAATCAGTGGGAAGCTAGTGACAGCAAAGGTAGATTTGGCTCTTCAATGCTCCTCAAGGAAGGATATTATTTAAAAACAGCCAGGATTGACCTGGAAGTCCTTCATGACAAGTAGCAAGACTCCAGCTTCCCAATGCCTAAACATAACATGGCACCTTGATGACTTCACTAAAACATTAAATCCTGCTTGTTATCAGCAGCTGTGAATCAGCAACACCACCTACTGCATCCCTTCTTTACCAGGATGCAACCAGCCACAGTGGTGTCCCACAGACACAGAGGCCCTCACATGCTAGCCAGCAGTACTGGAGTTGGATCCTGTCCTTCACCTGCATTCTGCCATTTCTCTAACCAAAAATAGCAAGTCACTCCAATCTGATCCTTACCAAATCCTTTTGGGAAGTGAGACCAAACAAGCTTCAAATATATTCTTTCTGCAAAGGAGCAAGACCACAGAGGAAGAATACTCTTTTGTTGTTCCCCTGTTTTCTACATATTTTGTACAGGATAACTTTCAAAATTACATAAAAACAACTCTGAGGAAGTTCACAAATGGAACAAAACTTTAAACTTCCAAAGCGCTCTCTTTACTGCTGTGAGGACATCACAAGGCAGATCTCTCCTGTAGCTCACAGGACCAGCCCCTATCCGACACTGGTCATCTGCTGTTAAGACTACAAAGAACTCTGATCCTTCTTCTTCTTCTTCTTTTGTGTAGCTACAATAATCTGAGGCACTAAAATCCCAAGTGCTGTGAAACCCATAGAGGTATTCTAAGGAAGCAGTAACTGCAGGAGTTACTGAACTTGCACAGAGGTATTGGCTCTTGACCTCTTCTTCCCTTCCCTGCTACTTTATACATATTCCAGGCAGTAAACACTTCCTGGAATGTAAAAGGAGTTTAAAAATAAAAATAATGGAGCAAAAATTAGGTGAAAAAACCCAACAGGTAAAAAAGCAAGACAAGGAGTTGAAATGAGAAAAACTTTTAGGGCCAAACACAAATAACGTTAATACAGTCACACTTATTTACATCAACGTTAGAACCGCTCTCTGTAACACTTAGATTCTTTGCACAGTTTACATTCATACAGCTTCTACTTTCTGTTGGGAAAAACGGTTCAGATGACAATGTTTAACAAGTTTTCTGATTATTAGCTCAATATGTCTTCCCCATACTTCTAATTTCAAGGCGTATGTAAGGTATATCAGTTAACTTTATCGTAGCCTTCAGTAAAATCTGTAGTTACGGCATGTTAACAACGGTTAGCGGGCAGCTGTTACTCACTGCTGCCATCCCATGGTAGAGAACATATCTGAACTGCGCAGTAAAACAAGCAAAGTTTCTTAATTTCTCAATCTTACAGGTGCTCATCGGCTTAGAAAGCTGGGTTTCTATCCACATGTAAGCTTCAATTCTACTGACATAAAAACAAGCAGATAGCGAAGAAATTATAAGTCACAAGTATCAGCAATACTTCACAAAAGAAAACCGCATTAGCACAATGAATGGATTGAATCCCAGGTTCATGTAAAATAGAAAACAGTTTTACCAGACAGAGTTTAGCATCTTCTAAAAAAAAAAAAAATTCGCCCCTTCACTATAGTGAAGCCCACTTGAAATTCTCCTTTAGAAAAAGAAAGTATTCTGTGATGACTGTATTTGCTGTATAATATTCGTTCCCTTTCATGTCACACAAGCCTAATTAAGTGCTTAATCAAAGAAAAATAAAAAAATTGAAGTATTTTTCTATAAATGCTTAAGAAAGGAGGGGATCTTCTCATGAAGGTTCTTCACTGAATTAATTTTTCAATGCAATAAAACATAAAACTGGTAAATAATGAGTTAAATACTACAGCTGCCATTAAGTGCAGATCAAGACCTAAGCACTAGTGCTACCCGAGTTCAAGGCGAGTTAGAATTTCAGGGTATGTCTCAGTAATTATTTAGTTTGTTTCAGAACTTTGATTGAGCTAAAGAATAAAAATAAAGGCATATAAAGATGGTATGGAGTGTCAATGAATTTTAGACATTTTTTCCCATCAAAGCTTTATGTCTAGCGAAAACGAATAGAAATTGTTGAAAACAACTAAATACCCACAAAATATCCTGTAACACCACTCAGAGCAAAGCTTGCTGTTGGTTCCTACATCTCTGATGACATTAAGGGAATTGCCCCTTTGGTAAGAGGGGTCAGCACATGACGAGAAATTGTAACATGGAAAATGGAAATTCAGCAAGGGAGCCCAATGAACATAAAAACAAGGATAAGAGACAACTCCTTGCATGACAGTATGCCAGGATTTAAATACCGTAGGCTTAAATAAATATGTTTCTTTGAGAAATCAAAACAAGAGCCAGGAACATTTTCTGAGGAAAGCAAAGATTTTCTGCAAAATTCTTTTCAATTTTTGCTCACTCTAAACCAGTACTTTATGAGGTCTAGCCTAGATCCACATAGAAACGCAAAACATTTACTTGCAAGATAAACTGGAAAACATGAGGATATAATGCAGTTGTTACATTATAATGTAGATAAATACAAAGAATAGTTTTTACTTTGAATCACCCCCCAGTAAAAATTTTAGGAAGCAGTAGAATTTCCTCCATTCAGAAATCTAAAATGAAGTCACATTGCTCTAAATGTAAAGATTTACCAATCAGTTCACACAAGTGGCAAAACACACAGGGCAGGAGACGAGGAGGGAGAGAAGGGCTCAACGGCAGAAAGTAAGCAGCAAAAGAAGTGATTCAACAACAAATAATCTTTGGTCATTTTCCTTCAAAAAAAGCAGACTGTAAGCTCACAGTAGTGGGGATCTGATTAACAGCCTGAAGTGTATTGGCAAGACCATCAACATACTTGACAAGGTCTGAGAAAGACTTGAATTAAGTAAAAGTATAGTATAGTACAGTATAAAATGTTAGGATTTTAAAAATGGCAAGGCTGCCAACCTGAACACAACCTGTGCTTTGCAGACAGGCCTAGGAAGGCATGGAGACATGCAGAATACAAGTGTGGTCCTTCACGCCAGGGAGTCTATGTGCTGCTACACTCTAGGTCAGCTGCAGCTATGGACAGATGCACATTAATACCTTGTTCAGAATTAATATTCGAGTGCTAGTTTGGAGTGCACAGAATAGGCACTGTTTCTTGGCAGATGCCACCACTTCTATAAATTCTACAATGAGAAAAACAGTGTCATTCTTGGCTTCCTGAAGTTTCCTGTTGGGTAGGCAGAATCACATGTAATGCCCAGTTTCTGCACATTATTCAATACAGCCAACTGCAGAGCCTCATATTTACTGGTTACCACTGCAGTTTGCTGACGTGCACAATTCCATTGCATCATTCATGTCATCCGTAAGTACAAACAAGAATTGTACTCTTCCAGAATAGAAAAATTAGGAGGCTTGATTTTAGCATTATTGTAAAACAGAACTTCACAATACAGACCATACCTCCACAGAAGAATTACTTATTCACTCTCTGATTTGTGACTGCTATCTAAAACTAGCTGGTAAATAAGTAACTATTTTTATATTATGGTCTTGAAGACACTGATTATTTTGTCACTTTTGAAATATGTCGTACTAGTACTCCTTTTGCTCTTCCTTTTACATGATGAACAGCTCCAGAATCTACTTTAAGCCAGGCTCCCTGGGCTGCAAGTTCTCTCACCAGCTGCTGCTGCCATATCCATGGCCTGGCACCATTAAAGCACAACTATGGCACAATTACCAGGTTCCTGCAGTATAAACTCCCTCTGATTTAGTGAGTTAGGTTGGCAGCTCTTATGTTCAGCTTTCTACACTACTTGAGATGCAATTATGCAACACATAGTGCCCCCTTTAATGCAAATGTCATCTCTTTATGATGCTATATGTGTGTTCATTAGATCATTTGCTGTCTGTAATGTTTTATGAGTGTTATGCCTCCAGGTTCCCAAGGAGAAGTGATAAAGTCATAAAAAGTCTGGTATTTGCTTCCTTCTTCTCACCTTTCATCTTCTATTTACATGAGGTTGCACTAATGCTGTCAATTATCCAAGCATCATTTCGTTTTTGGAAGATGTACTTTTCCTACCTACTGCTCAGATAAGAGAAATGCTCTGAACTGTATAATTTCAATTCTTTACAGCGTGTGTGGAAAGAAAGAGAGGTTATTCCTGAATTTTAGGACAGTCCCAATTTTATTTATGACTTCAGTATTGCTTTTCATTTTCAGTGATAATGACTTGCTGTCTTTGATATGAATTTTCAAGGTCCTTTGTGAACTCTTCCTTGCTATGGTCTCTTGTATAGATTAAAAAACTTCTCAATGCTTTACAAATAAAGCTACCAATTAGACTCTCATACAACCTGGGATAAAAGGAAGAGATTGCAACTAATGCATAGGAAAATAAACACTAAACAAAATATAATTAAGCTGTGCTTTTTTTTTTGGTTGTAGGAATTTCCCTCCTGGTAACATCCTGCTGTGATACACTGCCATCTAGTCCAGGGAGCAGCTTTTGGTATAGATCAGCACTGATTCAAGCACTGCTACCATAATAAGAGGAATCAATGAATACCAAACATGCCTGAATTATTTCACAGAAAAGACCCTACTGATTCACTTGATGAAATTTTTAGTTTTCCAAGAATATTAGTTCTCTTCAAAGCTGTTATTGTCTATATGTAAGCATATACATACTTTGGGTACAGGCTGTGATATTGTAGTTTTCCAAACATCCAGTAATATAGTCGCAGTCTCAAAACCTGCACCAATAAACACAGAATGCTTCCATATCATTTTACTGTATTTTACTAAAATTATACACTATTTCAGCTTTTATTAAATCTAAGATTCACTGAAATGCATGAGTAGTAGACAACCTACCCTTTATTTGATTATAAAAGAGAGAAACCTATTAAAGAGAGAAACCTATCTTTTCCTGCTGCAGTTAAAGTTATTAAAATTCCATAGGTATTACATCCACTACTTAATAAAACAAGAAAAAAAAATCTGTAAAGACTGTCTTAATTAGCTCTTGTCAAAGTTGTTATAACAAGTTCATGCTCTATTGTCGATAGAACTTAAATGTTCTACAGAGGCACATTATATTGATGTTTAATCTTGTCTCCCTAGAGAAATGGTAATTTTTGTTATTTTTGTTGCCTTTTTTTAAAATCTCAATACAGCTAGTGCTTTCAGACAACAAAGCCAGAACCAGTAGTAATCCTCCTTAGTATGCAATTGTATGAAATAGTATCATCCTGGATTAAATGCAAGTAGCAACAATAGTTTTAAAAGCTTCTTTCTACTAAGACAATTACCAAAATGGGTGAAATCTGGTACTTATTTATGAAATAGCTAACCTAAATAATAAAACGGGGTAACTTCTTTCCAAGAGAGCCAGAGTTATGCAAGACTCCAAAGACTACTTTTAAAAGCAACCAGGGATAGAATACCAGTGCAGGATTCAGATATGCCTTGAAGTCTGGTGCCAACTGACTTCGTTTTGGGACCGTTGTCCCCACAGGGAATCTCAGGGGCCTGAATTCAGGGTCTAGGCTCAATATACATGATGTGGGCAGAGGTATGTATCTCTGTGTGGGATTCAAAGCAACCAACAAGCTGGGCAAGGAGCTGCGTAAGTCATGACACTGACCTACAACTGCTTGGAGGAATAAGGAAATAAAAAGCACTAACGAAAATGAGGAAGTGCTCAAGTCGGAGCAGCTCTGAAACCCCACGTCCCTCTGAGACAAAGGTACCATGCTCGGGCCTAACAGAAGCTATCTCTGGCAGGACTGCAGATGCAAATGCTTCCATAGGGAGCAACTGTGACATTTCCCTGAAAAGGAAATCGAGAGAGGCAAGTTTTTAAAACACGGTGAGGGCGGAGGTATGAAGATACTGGGACTGATGTGTCCACCACTTGAACATTGCAGTCAGTCAGCGCTCTGAACAGTTTGCCTTTCCATCAATGGGGCACGATCACTTTTGCTCTGAGCAGAGCCTGTGCTTCGTGAAGAGCCTGTTCTTGCCCCATAGTATTCAGTGATGTTGCTTGCAAATTCCGCTAGGCTCCAGCTGGAGGAACACCTACTTCTTGGCTCAGAGATGCCGGAGGGCTGAACTGCTCACACTTTCCAAGTCAGTAGCAATTCTGGACATTCACACACTTTGAGTGTATCACCAAGTGACAGCTAAGCTCCACACAGACAAAATATGGAAGAAACTCATGTGTCTAAAAGCGCCAATGAACAGCTACTGATGTTTTCAGAAGTCACCAAAAATGTCAGTCAGATAATTCCAGAAGCATTAGGAAAAACAACAATGCAACTTGCATAGCACTTTGCAAAATCTAGGCATTATTAGGTACCTACCCCACTATCTTTTAAAATCTTACTCAAAGTTTATAAATCCCTTTATGAAATAGGTATAACTATTGCTTTTACCTTCCTACCCAGAATGAAGCAATTATTACTGTACAATTTTAATAGTTCACATTATCACCATAAAGATAAATAAGTTCTGTACTTATCTTTTACTAAGCCTGATCTACTGAGGAGATTCCACAGAATTACTTCAAAAATTAACAACAAAACCTCTCCAAGTTACAGCTTGCTAGTTTGTCTTGTTATCTCTACATCTGTCACTTACATTGAAAAACCCTTTGGGAATTGAACTAGCCTCATTTCCTTTTCAGAGCAGTATGATGTACAAATTTAAATAATAAAATTAATAATGTATTTATGTGCCAAGTCACACAGAAACACCAAGGCATTTGTGTTATGCTGCTTCTCCCCCCCCACAACTGTCAGGCTTTTTGACATGGAACTTGAACCCTCAGAAAATAGCATAAAATCTGCAAGTTATTATAAAAACCCCAGCCTAATAGCAAAGGGAACAATTCTAGCTTCCTAATTTATGTTCTTTTTTCATATTGCCATCAGATTCATCATCTTCAGGTTCTCCATGTAAGCAGGCAACCAAAAGGGGCTGAGGGAAACCCATGTATTTTGTCATGAAGGGTTTGGGGCACCTTACCTAGAATCTCTTACCTTTTTTAACACTGATTCTGGTGTTTCATTCTCCCCTTTGAGGGTGAGAAGTTTTCTGGAAGGAACTGAGTGCCAGCAACTGCTGCTGCCAAGGGAGAGCTGAGAGCAACACAGGACCACCTCATGGACAGAAACTGCTCCAGAATATACCAGCTACGGTTGCCTTCGGCTTGCATGACAGGGTGATCTTGAAGAGAGAGCTGAAACACAGAAACATCTTCTATGACTACAAGCGTTTTCTGCAAAGGCGCTAAGGTTTTCCATATCCTTAATATTCTTGACTGCACAAACGCACACACACACAAAAAGACACAACTATTGTACTCTAGCCTATCAGAATATATATCATCCATATTATATTCTAATTCTAGTAGCTCAGGCTGAGTATTTATAGTAATACCTTTTGCTTATTAAGCAACTGTACCCTCAAGCCAAGTTTGGTAGCAGAGACCAGTCAAAATGCATTTTTAATGCTGTCTACATTCCCCATGGTATCTCAGTGATTTTTAAATTTTTTTTCCTCCCCAAAAAGATACGCCTTCTGGGCACCAAGGTTTCAGGTTTAAATAAGACCAAATTGATTCTGTAGCTGTATCAGTGTATGTTTGTGCTAGTTTGTTTTTTGGGGGTTGTGGGGGTGGGGTTTTTTTGGTCTTTTTTTTTTTCCTGAGGTACTTTTTTAATTAAATGTCAAATCCAGCTTGGCACTGGAAACACACTGTATGACTCTTATTTGAGGAAAAGCTGTCATCTTGTCTCTTCCCCTGTCAAACTCCCATCTGCTCTACAGAGATTAGTTTGGGCTATGGGATCACCATTTGGCAGGGTATTATTCTGTATATGGCTCAATAATATACAATACAGGGCATAAAAACAAGACCACCGATGTTTTTCTGAGTTTGAGTTACAGTTCCCAAAGCATTTAAGGATACTTTGGAAGTTTTCTATGCCACTAAATCACAAGTAGCGTAGAATACTGCGTAGCATTACAGCAAAGACACAAAGAGCATATCCATTCACAGCTGCCGGTCTTCCAACCAATTTTTAGTATTAGTTGAGCTGTATTTAAACCAAACCCTGTTGTTCTTAGAAGTGACATTTCCATACTCTAGTGGCCTAGTAGACTGAACCAGGTTTTAAAAGCTAGTGTTCCTGGTTGTCTTGTAAACTACTGACTTCATCGCATAGCCTCAAGGTAATCACTTAACTTCATTAAGTCTCAGTTTTCATTCTGCTAAATGGTTATTGTTTTGCACTGATACCTTAACTGCCTTAGGATTCAGCCAGCTGACTACTTAAACCCATTCCTAGCTGCACATATGCACTGCATTTGATTAGTTTTGCTACTAGGTTTTGGTAAGGCCTTAATTACCTGGCTGAACTGGAGTGCTAGTTACTAGTAGTGACTTTTATGTTTCAGGTAGAAGACGCCAGATATACTGCAAGGCTGCATCTAATAAACCAGAGAGTGATGATAACGCCCAAAGAATACAATGACATTTTACATAGTTGATAGGTACAGAGCTATTGTATGCACAGGAACTAACACCAATTAAATTCCAACCATGACTTTTTTTCCCCCTCATAGGACAAAAATAGTATTTTTGGGGTTTGACCCTACTGGATAAGAAACAAGGATACTAGTAGGTCAAACTGAAAAATCTAAGAAAATGGTTGGGCAATGAAATAAAGAACAGCAACTTGCTAGATTAAAAGTACATGGCTTGAAAAGTTGATTTACTGAAGTTATTTGTTTGCCCCCCCCCCCCCTTTTTTTTTTTTGAGACAGGACCCTAGTTTTGGAACTCTCCTATGCAACCATACCTGTTTATACTATGTCTGTTCAATTAGTAAAACCATGCACAAAACACAGTAATTCTATGTGCGTCCACCCAAATTAACCACACGTTTAGTGCAGTTTAAGGCCCAAAACCCATAGATGAAAGGTTACATTTTGTAGTGACTTGATAACTATGCTTTACTCTTCATGATATTATGTGCAAGTCAGTGAATTCTCAAAAACACCAGATGTAAACAGCCAAAAATCACAGCAATATCCATAAAGAGTGCTTATGACTTCAATTATGTCTTTTCCTAATTATGTCTGCAATCATAAAAGAAGTGTGGGAAATACTTCAGTGGACTGGAGCCTGATGAAAAAAAGGCTCAGAAATGAATACACAGAGGTCAAATTATGCCTGCGAAGCTTTAAAGGAAGAAGCAGGATGAACCACACTGACTGAAGACTATGGCACATAGTATTTCCAGTGTTACAGTCTGCAGATGCTGCGGACTGTTGCATGAAGTGTATGCATACTAACTCTCTTCAAATGTAAAAGGAGATGGTTACAGTTCAGTTGCACGTTTTTGGCAGCACTAATTTTTTTTTTTCCCCTTTGTCTAATTTATCTACTGTTCTGATCAGTTCTACCTCCTCTACCACACTGCTGTGAAGTTACGTAAATAACAGACTGGAAGAAAACTTGATCACGCAGGTCCTAGCTACATGTTGTTTTAATGGGAGCTATGCCGAATAGATTATTGAAATAACTGCATGTTGTATCAATAACAGCACAGCTCATCTCCACTTCACTATAGATCTTTCTGCCAGAAGCTATTAAGGTTTAACACCTCTCTTTGATCCAGTGGCTGTTTTTTCTCCCCAAAGACCAGAAGCCAGGATCAAGTGAAGACCCTTTAATAATCTCACATCACAGCTTGTGGCTCAGAGAAGGAATCTTTGAAGGGTTTAACATGAATAAGAGAAACACAACGGGGATACCTTATGCGAGAGGAGAATGGAATCTAATTCACTGCTAGCCTCTTCGTGTGTGCTAAGCTAATTAAGACCACTTTAATCACCGTAAATTTACCATAATGAGAAGATTCATGCATTATGCACAGTAGTATGTCATAGCACATTTCCTTTTTATATGCAACAGAAGAGCATAGATAACAGAAGATAAACTTGTTTTAAGATCCAGTTCTAACTGGGTCATACAAATTTGTCCTTCTCAAGCTCCAGCTTTCAACAGAGGTGTACACCAAAGACCAGGATAAACAGTGATGGAACTGATACAAAATTGGGTTTCATCGAAATTTTAAGTTGTTCCTGGCACTTTCTCCATTAAGATGTGTGTACAGTACCTTGAAAGGAACATTCACAAATCTTCAAAATAGTATGGTTTAGTACTGTTAATTTTATTAGGAAGTGGATATAAAATAATTTGGTAGTATTAATACTTCAGTAATGCATTATCTAAAAGAATGAATTAAAGAATTTTGAATTATATTTAGCAATTCAAAATAATGTTCAAGAAACAAATTTCAGACTAACTGGAAGACAGGAAAACTGTTAAGCAAGCATGAACTTTTAAAGTAGATACAGATGTATACGTTTTCTCTTAACATCAAAAGGTCAGGAAGACGCAAGCATCTCTGCCTCAGACTGTTTTTCATCAAAGATTCCACCTGTCTCCCATGTTGCACTACTCAATCAGCCACAAGAGACAAGAGATTTCTAGGTCTGGAGATCGTTGATTAGCTGGGAAACGGGACAAACAAAATAGCATTGGCTATACCATATACTTACTAATTCTTAATTTCTTATAGACATCTGCGCAAGCTCTAAGTGGCTGTTGGAGGCAGGGTTAGAGCAAGTAGGAATGCACTTCAAAAGCCTCATAGTTAGAAGTATATACTATGGTAAAGTCCTATCAATTGAGGTCCCTACACAGTTTTGTAACTGCCCTATTAACAGAACTCAGCACTCTTCCAAACAACTTCCAGATTGAAATTGCCCATGCCAGAACTTACTCTGAATGGTGATTCATTTAGATGCAGAGTCAAATTTCACGCATGGCAAGGTAGTGCTTGTCTTAACGTGAGAACTAGTGAAAGCAGATGTAATTTACACGATACCACAACTAGCCAGCCCCCCCAAGGAAGTTTACTACGCTCAGTGAGAATGCGAAGGTGAGGATATTTTCATACCTGTACAGCACTTCATTTGAATATGCACTCAGAAGTCAGATTTACAAGTGTTACGGTACCTGCCCTGACAACGGTATCCGAGGCTACACAGAACTTGCTCACTGCTGGAAAAAGCTGACAGCTTCTGCTTAACTGCCTGGCAGAGCCCTACATCTCTCTCACATCTCCTTCTGGGAGACATGCAGATCCTGTCAATACAGCAGCTATGGAGAAGGAGAGGCTGCACAGAGCTACACAGTTCGCTGTGCCTGGGTACCCTGCCAAGTCGATGAAGGGGTTGTCAGTGATATTTGGCAAAAGTGCCCTGTTTGGGGTGCACGTGTTACAAAGAGTGCAGTCATGTAACTGAACATTGCTATATGCCAAAACAATGGAGGACAGATAAGTCAACAACAGTATATAGTTTGACTGAATGAATGATATATGAAAGAAAAAGAGACTAAGAAAAATGACCTAATTAGTGTTCAAAGTTAAATACAAACTTCATTAAAACTTCCTCCAACTTCATTTAAACATCTGACTTCTCTGCAGTTGAGTAGACCTAACAACACAATATGCAACATGTCTTACAACAGGCAGTGTCCTACTTTGGGTCCATAACCGTTGTTTTCAAATATTTACTTACAATTTGGTTTGTTCTGCAGACTATAAGCCATGTGTTGGAAGAACAGAGGATCTCACATGCTTTTCATTTACATTCACAGTAACTTGTTTTTCTTCCAAGTTTAGTTAGACAATGAAGAAATAAACACTAGAGACAGCTGCTTATTGAGTTAGATCTGTACTTTTCTAACATTCTACCTCTTTGTCCCTCTAACATACAAACACCAACTTTTGTACCCTGATAAAGTTCACAAAAATTAAAATGTAGATGTTGCCAAATTGTATTTTCCCTGTAATTCATCTGCCCTCATACCTGCATGTGTTAAGGACATTTAACACACTTACATGAAACATGAATGTCAATTATCTCAGAAAATGTCCACATTACTTCAAACAGATTAACATCTTAGTATGGAAAAAAACAGCTAGCTAACCACACCAATCATTCCTGTCCATTTAATGAAAAATAATCAAACTTATCAAAGAACGTGGACATTTATATCCATACTTGGTATTTCTCAAAATATCTAGAGATCTCTGAAGTAATGGAAAACTTCCATATTATTTGGCATTAAAATCATACCTGCAGGACATTTACATATACTGGCAGTCTGTACTCTGAGACGCTGAGAATGAGAGTTGTAGCTTTTAGAAGCTAAAAAGGCAATGTCACATTGGGCATTGCATTGATTTTGCTAGACATGTTCTAAAAGAGAGAGCGTAACATCAAAAGCCAAACAAATCATCTGCCATAAACACTGCGCCTCGCGTTGCAGTCCACATTCAGGTCAAATGTATTCTGTTGTTAGGGCGCATCATATCTTAAGCATTCCCAGCAGTCACTCTTCGATTGCATAAATAAAAATACTCAGGCTGCACTTAAGAGACTGAAAATACTGAACAAGGAGATGTTCCATCCAATCACAAAACTAGTGCAGTGTGGGGAGGAAACACTAGTTTCTTTTAACAACTAGGCTGCCTCAGAGCTGTGGATTTAGCACTTGAGCAAGACCCTGATGTTCTCAGGCAACTGCTTCGTTTCCGTGTGCTGTGACATCGTACCCCTCAGGTCTTCTCAGCAGACATGTGAAGTCGCAGTGGGCTGAAATACTGCAACATGAGCTGGAACACATTACACAAGCTACCAACTCATTTAAAAAACACCCATTAGACAAATTAAGCTTTTGTGGTGTTGCTTCAGGTTGAATTCAGGGATCTGTCTGCTACCAATCCTTAAACTTTTTTGTGTCCTTAACATGTAAGTTTAGAATTAAAGGTTCCTCTCCGAGTTTTCAAAGCAAGCAATTGTATTTATTTTCTGTTTCTATTCCTTAGCAATACAGGAAAAAAAATAAAAAAAAAAGAAAAAGGAAAATCAGCCTGGCCATGAATCTCTATGCATCCAATCTACAAAACTGACTGGTGTACATATAAATTGTTTATTGCTCTCACTTCAAGTTTTGTCTCAATGTAAATGTGTTGTCCTTATTCCCCTAATGTACTGGCTTCCCTCTCATTTTGTATTTTCTGTGTAAAAGGTATTTTCCAAGTCCCACTTAGTCCTGTTGTATTTCCCCCCCCACACACACACACTCCACTCTTGTTCTCTTCCTTTTTGTACTCAGCATTTTTAATTTTTTCCCCAGCTCAAACAGAACGGGATTGTGGGAAAGATCTACAGTAAAACATAATGACTTTTTTCAGTTTTGGGTTAGGCTTTTTTTGGTTGGTTGGGTTTTGCTATGGGCTTAACTAAAATTGGTAGACTTCTCCAGGCTAATTTCAGACCTTGGTAATATTAAGCCACAGCAGTTTTTTAAAAATGCTACGTAGTAGAGTTTTCACATTCACACATAAGTGCAAACAGAATTGATTCAGCACACCATAATGAAAATGGTTAGCTATCTATTTAAGTGGTTGAGTTCAATAAAAATTACTGAGATAAGAAAGTGTGAAACTCTTTGAAGGACTGGGTATAAAGCTTTTATTTCCAGGATTTAAAAAAAGAATCTGAAACAAATGCTACACAACTTCTGTAGTTATTAGGCGTGATTATCCGCCCACCCTTTTTTCAGTCACTGTAAGATACTATTGTTTAATTTCTGTTGTGTAAGTGACCTGCAAGTCCCTCTGAGACTTATGGCTGTTAAATAGATGGCTCTTGTATTTCACTTTAAATAAAAACTTTTTCAAGCAATTCCCATGGTAAAGAGAGAATGAGGATTGAGAGTAATACAACAATAATTTGCTTACAGTATATGAGCAGTGGAAGACAGAATGCTTTCATCCTTGTCACCACATATCTTGTGCTTTCAAATGCCGGCCTTATAGGTTTTGAAGTCTGCTGCACATAAATGAGAAGAATACCATGTGTTCTCTGAAACAGAATGTAGCCGTTTTCAGTGTCTGAGAGATCATTTCAAACATTGGACAAAAGATGAGAGAAGGAAAGCAAATGCCTCTGGAAGACTTCATGATTCTCCACCCCCCTGAAACCAACAGTACTTTAAAAGCATTTCCATTTTAGTGGGGACTTACAAAAAAGTGTTCTGACTTTTATCCCGGAAACATCACTGTTTTCAGTAGTCTTTTGCACGGTACTGCGGGCCTTTTCCTAAAGGACATATTCTTTCAAGGGGGAGAATTCTTTTCTGTGACCCCTGAATTTCTGGATCAGGACGCATTACAAGTAGGAGACTGATAGAACATTTCTAGGATTATTCCAGAGGTGTTAGCTTTCACAGTAACAGCTCACACAACAAACATACTAAGTGCTTGAACAGAGATGGAGGAAGCAGAAGAAAGATGAGAAAAGGAGGCAGGTTTTAAAAATAAGAGAAGGGACACTGTTCAAACTTGCAAAGTTCTAAAAACAGAATAACAAATAATTCTTAGTCTTACTGTCCATACTCTTCCCAGCATAAGCCACCAGAGAGGGGAAATTACCCATGGCCTTTCCATTTATTAGGGAAAGCAATTCTAATGAATTCACATAAACTTTGATAATCCTGGTGACACAGTTAATGCCGGTTGAAAAATAAAATTTGAAGGGATATTTTTTTCATTATTGTTCCTTACATCAGGAAAAGTAGAAGCAAGTTTTACAGTGGCATGTGTAACAGAAACACTACCTCTCCTTTGGGTAACGCTGCCACGTATCGAGGCTGAGACTTCCAGAAGCACACAGCTTTGCTTAACAAGATAAATCCTACTGGTTTTAAATGTGTAAAAGTGCTGCCCTTCTTTAGACAAACATTAAAGTTTCACCCTTCTCATTTTATTTCATCTGCTTTTTAGACATCAAAAATAAATTTCTGGAGCTCTCTCAAGCTAACAAATGGCCATGTACATCAAATTTTATAACTAACCATTTTCATTTGTTGGGCTCTAGTCAGCCTTCATGTAACTAGCTGGACTACAAGGAGGTTATACAAGTGGTGTATTTTCAGTCTTTGTTAAAACATCTTCCACTGTTAATTTGACAGTGGAAATGTTTTAGACAAAGGGATCCCTTCACCTGTGCCTGAAAAGAGGAGGCTCCTGTGACGAAATACAGGCTAACAGGACATAGCAACATTCTACGGCTGTTTAGAAAATGCTGCTGCATCACCTTCAAGTAATTTGAGTCTGAACATAATTTTCAAACCTAACCACAGTCAGGCCATTTAGCAAATCCCAACTCAGATTAATTGTACGTTTTAACTGCCTGAAGCTCCTCCTCCTCCCTGCCATCGAAGTCACCCTTCAACCTCCTACCAGAACCCTTTCAGGAGGGAGCTGCTCCGACCATTCTTTCTCCTACAGACGCCCAAAAGCGAAAACAGTGTCTGTGCCTGGAGTTACCAACAACAGCAACGACACAAGCCTCTTGTACTACAGACGTTTCTTCTATAAATTGCCATTTCAAGAGTGAAAACCAAAGTGGCACCAGCATTACTGAAAATTTCTCAAAGTCTGGAGCAAAATAAGGGCAATTTTCTAATCCATGAAAAATCTCTGCAATGAGGAGCACTGTTAATCTATTTTTAAAAAGTTATATGTACGCATAGGAGAGTATTTCATTATATCACCAATGCCATTAAGTTTTTTGAAACACATCCATTTTTATTGATGCCAACTGTCAGTAATGCTGCCTGTTGCCTGTCTTTATTATTTCAATGTTATCAGCTCAACCATAATGCAATGAAGTAAGATCACTTTCTTCAGTCCAACCTACTGTCCATTACTGCTTGAAAAGAATATTCACTCTTTTACTTGGGCTTCCAATCAGAAATCAATCATATTTTTACACTGAGAAGGGAAAGATGGATTAGATTTCTTTTTCCAGTATAAGATCATTCTTACAATTATAACCATAGTAAAAAATTATAGCAAGAAAGATTCAAAATAAAGGTGTAATTATACCGTAGATTTCTATCATAAAGAAGTTAGAGATGGTTCTTCAATTTTACTATTCAATACTACTAAAAAGACAATAATAGTCATTATGAATCCAGATTTTTCCCATTAATTCCCATGAAACTTGCCAACAAGATCATCTTTCATTACAGAGAAGTTAGTGGATTTTTTTTTTTTTAATATATGCAAAACACAGTTGTAAATCAGAGCGCAAGTTCAGATACCTTGTGTTTCTAATGCTCTAATCTTCAGACAGAAGCAGCAAGCACATACAATTCTGAAGTTACGTAGAGGTATGTATATAAAAAGGCAGTGTTGTTAACTTTGCACACAAATATACAAATACAATTTTATGTGCGTGAGGCTAGCTCTGCTTTACCAAAGTGCAGCCTCCCATGGGCTCCGCTCCTTTCCATTGTATCTCTCAACTCTTACAATATTCTATTCCGACTGGCTATGGGAATCATTCCTACTATAGGCGGACCTTGTATACATGACCGATACGTAGCCAGATGACAGAGGAAGGTGTCTATAGCTATGGAGTATTGTGCACGATGCACGTCAAAATATCCTGGTCCAACAGATAAGGGTAATTTACAGATGAAAAGCTGATGGCTGTGAGTGATGGTGATTTTCAGTCACAGACTAGTTTCTATGACAAAATGAAAGGGGATCCACGTAGCCCAAGTCCCACACTGTTGCCTTCCTACAAAGTATCTTTCAACATTGTAAGTGTCTGAACAACACATGTCATTTTCCTCAGCCATAAATAATCTTTTTCTTTAACATTTCAAATATACAATGGAAAAGCCTCAGTTAATGTTTATTTTAGCCCAGCTTTTTGCGTTATTTGACATCTCAGCTAGAAAAGATCAATATACAGACTGAACCTAGAAGCACAACTGTTTAAAATGAAGAAACAGTTTTATTTTGACAGATGAAGCTTAGGGGTTGGGGGGGGAAATCTGTTATTATTTAGATTATAGTTGTTGAATGTTGTTTAAAATTGAACTGCTAAACAGAAACAAAGAGAATGGAAAACGCAGCCTCTACCTTCTAACAGAAGTAGTTCTTTATTTTTTAAGTGAGGTTTGTCTACTATGGGTAACTGATTGGATGTGAATTTGGACAGAGGAGAGAATAATTTAAATTTCAAATTTTAGACAAAGCTTTGAGTTCCTGATTTGTATTTGCAAGGTAGCACTCGAGAAATTGTTCTTATTCCCCATGTTGACAGGGTCTATTCAGCATTTTCTCTATTTATGGATCCAAATCTTAGAGTGATGTTATGCTATTAACTTTTTTTTTTTCCCTCTTATTTAAAACCTTAACTAACAACAGAATTTTTCAAGACAGTCTTTACTAGACTATTTGCACAAGGTACTGAGGTCCCTGGAAACTTAGAAACAGATCCTTAGGTGAGGCCAGTGCATCAGTACTGTCTCCAACTTGATTTATTAGTGAGCTCATTATCTTAAGACTTGGGAGAAAATATGAAATAGTCATCTTTGATTCCCAGCCCTGAGATGCTAATGCACATGAAGATGAATTGTGCATTCACTCTTCTTCATGCTCATCTCAGGCCTTCCCAGTGGCTTTAACACATGGTCAGATTTAATAGCAAAAGAACTATTTGTCAGCCCCGTTTTAATCAACTAAACGAAACAAAAGACTCATTTTTTAAATATAAGCATCACAAAACATGAAGTATAAGGATTATGAAGCCATCCTGCATAAGCACCACTCCTAGTGCATACCTTTCTTTTATGCTCATCAACAGCAGAAAGACTACATTAGCAGTTTCCTTTAAACAGCCACTACTAAAAATAGTAAGAGTGTGGAAAAAGCATAAGGCTATGTGTAAGACTAAAAAGCAGTATTAGAACTACCTCTGCCACTGGACTCAGTATGAGGTATAACATTTTTGTTTACAAGACAGCCAAAAACATTTGAAGTTGAAAGTTGTGCATTTGAAGAGCTAAGTATTTGCATTTAAACTGAATGACAATAAACAGCATTGCTAGTACAATATCCCATTTGCTTCATCATATTTTAGGGATGGGAGACTGGTTACTGCCTGCCCACCCAATACAATTCCGTATCTGGCATTGGAGACTGTCATAAGCATTCTCTCAAGTTCAGAGATGATCTAACACTCCATGTCTGCCCACACAGAAATAAAATATTGCTCCATATCCATTAGTATAGGTACATATTTGGCAAGTGATGGCTAAGCAGAGGGAGTATAGAAGTCTGAAAACCGTTAGATGGATGAAGATAAAGTATTTAGTGTTCTATATGCAGTAATAGCAAAAATAAGAAAAGGAACATATAGTGTCATATCAAAGAAAAATATTTTGACAGACTGCAGAGAAATTTTCTAGGGAAATTTCCAATTGAAATGTCACTGCTTTTTAGATGAACCTGGGAATGCATTGGGAGGCAGTCTGCAGAAGTAAAAACTCTGTATGAGAAGTGTCATCCATTCCCAGCTTTTGAGTTGGGGAAAAAACACACACACTATAACAAACCCAGAGGCACCTCTGCACCATACACTCGTAATCTCTCCTTGTGCTCATGACAAAGGAAAGGCAACCTAGCACTCCCACACATGTGAAAACAGCTACTGGAGTGATTGCTTAACATATTCCAGTGCCTCATTGTTAATTCCTGTGAGTATAGAAGACTGATGTAAATAAAAAAATAATAGTCCAAAAATAACAAAACATTACCATCTTTCATCTGACATGCTAACAGAAACGCTCCCCTGTGTAAGCACAACACACTCCTGGGACTTTTATTCCCATTTAGCTATTTTATCTGCTTTATTTTATTCTACAGAAGATAAATATCAAATTGTCTTGAGATACTAAATTCCTTCCTGGTGAAAATTCCTTTGGTAGTACCACCTCGTGACATTCTTGAGCAGTTTTGCTGAGCTTGCCTTAAGTAAGCGTCCTCTTTGCTTACTAGAAATCCAAAATAACCACTTGCTCTTCCTCCCTAACTATTACTTTATTCAATTTTAATTGAGTGCAATATCTTGTAATGGTAGATACAAATAGCAATAAAGTTAATTCCCAAATTTTGGGTGTGCCCTCACACTAAAGTAGGAATTCATTTACAAAATTACATTTAGAGATAGGAAAATACATGCTATCAGGTTTTGTTTTATCTGCAACCTTCCCCACATTTTCAAAGACTAAAGTCTCCCACAACTACACTACCTACGATTTCTATGGGACTATTTCTGAGCTTTAAAGAGCACCGATATACTGACAAAGAGTAAGATCAACTGCTTTATATTCTGAAATATATAATTCCAATCAAAATCAGAACTTAAAGGAGTTTGCAAAACAGAAGAAAATAAAAAGGTAATAAATCATGGCTTCTGTACTGTCCAGAGATTTCACAGAAAAGTTTGCGTATTTATCATCATTTTATGTAATTACAGGCATCATCCCAGTATTTTGATTCTCTACAAAACCAATAACCTACAATTGAACAGAGAGTTTCAGCGAGACTAAGCTTCTCTGACCTCCATTTGCATTGAATGTCTGTATTCCAGAGTCTAGAGAAACAAGGATATATGATGAGCCACTGGATTTCAAAGTCTCAGCTGCTTGCCACCCCATCTACAGCTGGCTACATCTGGTCAGGCATTACCTTCAATGACAGTTTCCTCTCTAGGCCTTCCCAGAAGCATCCCATCTGCCACCCAGTATTTTCCTGCCTTAGATCCACCCTGTACAGAACACAATTAAGATGTGCAGAGAACAGAGGGAGGGGGGAAGCTTTTCTTAAAGATTTCTAACTATGCGCAAGAATCTGTCATTATGCTTCAGTAGAACAGTGACTTCACGAAAAAGGATGAGAATAAAAGTAGTAACAGAAACATTAGCTTCAAAGTCTGGGGAGCATAGTTTTATGGGGAACATGTATATCACTAAATCTGTATTCAAGCCTGTAATAGGGATCTGTCCCTCCTGATCCTTAGTAAGAGATCTTAAGACACATTTTAAGGACTTGCAAATAAATTAATGAATGAACTTGCTCGCACCAGTAAGTTTATACTTTTATGATTATACCAGGACACACATCCATAATTAAGGCTCAGGTTTTCAATCTGCATATGCCACATGTATGCACATTTTCTCATTAAAAAGTCTTACATATTGTTTTCAAATATCTCATTTGCAGCAACGTAATTTGTGCAAAAATGGGATGATCTTGTGGGCAAAGGTTTGGGGGTTTTGTGTTTCTTTGTTTCTTTCATTTTGTTTGTTTTGAAATTTCAAGTATTCATACAGATGTATTAGGAAAGCCTGTCTATTCATCTGTTTTTTCACATGAAATCATTTCAATTTCTATATAACAATGTGGTTGCTATTACTGTAAGTATTTGAAATTATGGAACGTAGAACATATAATGAGGTTTTCAAAAGCAACTAGAAGAATGAGTCAATAAAATCCCAATGAGGATCAGCCACTAATGTCAAAAGGAGCAAAATATGGAAGTGTGTAACAAAAATTCTGAAATTAAATAACAAAATGAAATCCATGGTATTTTAAGAAACACATCCCTCCCACAATTTTTCTTTTTTAATATACTGCTGTATTTGACTGATTTTTACAGATATAACAATAAATCAAGACTAAAAAAATACACTCAAGTATAATGTATCCAACGTGCAGTTCATCTGAGTAAATCTCACAGTACAATAAAAGCATTAGTGTAGGAAATGGCTGTTGTTCTTTCACTGCCATAACTTCTGTAAGTTTCAGGCCACACATATAATATCTTTGTAAACTGTAAATTCAAACTTACAAATACCTTAAATCTTTTAAAAAGAACAGATATTAAAACAAGTTTATATGAGCCTAGAAAATCTTACAGGAATAGGAAATGGCAAATCCTCAGTTATAATAGTAGCAAAATCCAGTCCTGAAAACTTTTGTTGAGCAGAGGTAATTTCTTTTCCCCAAAGTACAGGGTCAGTCAGCATAATCTCTTCCACAGACATGTTATTGTCTTGTGGAGTCACATTATTTTTTTGAATTTGCATCCTCAGCGGTCAGCTAGGTATAACAGCAATAGAATTTCCTTTATTTATCACGAGGCACATACCACACAACTTTCCGAGTAGATGTTATTAACAGCATGATTCAGAATTCTTATTATGTAGATTTCTTTAATATCCTACATTGTTTTGGTTTTTTTTTTCAGCTGGTTGCCATTAAAATTCTTCCATCCCTTTAAAAAAAAAAAAAAAAGGCAAGCAACCAGAAATACCCTCTGAAGGCACTTAACACATACCATGATGCAAGCTGAGAAGCTCTATTAGTGAATGGGAGGCATTAAGAAAGGTAAAAAGCTTCATTAAAAACTTTACTTCAGATATTCTTCTGAAGAAGCGCTTAAAACACCATGTTGTTTTCACCTAGTGAATGGAATTTGTCAGAGGGAGAAGACAGAGCCAGGCTCTTCACAGTGGTATGTGTCGGGAGAACAAGAAGCGCCAGGTTTAAGCTGAAACAGGAGAGGTTCACAATGGACATAAGGAACAGCTCTTTTCCCATCAGGGCAGGGAGGCAGCAGAACAGGCTGTCCAGGGAGGCTGTGCAGCCCCCGTTCCTGGAGACTTTCAAGCCCTGACCAGATAAAGCCCAAGCAGCCTGGTCTGATCTCAGAGCTGGCCCCGCTGTGAGCACAAGAGCAGACTAGGGATCTGCTGAAGTATCTACATATGCCACTGTATTAAGACACAGAAAGACAGACCGTTCAGGAATAGAATCAGGCCAAAGCAAATTGCTTTATTAGCCCCTTTCCACATGAACCAACAGCTGACCTGTGGGCAGAATAAGTTACTTCAGTGCCTCTAAACAACATTAGGTCAATAGTCACCTCCATGCCCACACTCTTGTTCCTCGAAAGGGTGGACAAACTGAAGGTGAAGAACATGGCCATCTGGTTTTTTAATTAATTTATTAATTCAGCAACAGTGAGGTATGCATAGGCAGCACACAGGTATACAGAATCATATAAATATTTAGGTTCAAAGGACCCGCTATGGGTCTTCTCGCCCAATCCCCCTGCTCAAAGAAGGGGAACACACATTCGGCACCACTGGGTATTAACAAAATCCTGTATTAAAGAGGTGCATTCAAGTACCATGTTTCTACAAAACTTCAGAAACCTTTCCTTAGATTAAGCTGAGATTTCACTAGCCAAAAAAATCTAATCCATACCTACATAAATCTCCCCCACAAAACCAGAAACCAAGCCCAAATGAAATGGACAGCCACACCACACATGTTGTAACTGAACTTTCTGTAATGAATAAACTGCAACACTTGCCTTCTAAATCCACAATGGAGCTCTAATCTCAGTATATAATAAATGAATATATTATGGCATTAAAAATTACATAAAATGCTTGGATAAGCTAGAGTAGTCTTTCCAATGTATCCCTTGATACAGCTAAATATTATTGCACAATCTACAATATATGCGTTACTGTCCCCTCAGTTGGCTCCCCAGGCTCATATTGCTATTCCGCCTGTGCCACTTTGCATGCTAATAAGATCCCAGAAAATTATAATTACCCTTAAGGACTACATTTGAAAGCTGCCCTTTTCATTAAAAAGGCTTGTTCATAGCCCAGGTTAGTCCAGATCTGAAAGGAAACCTTATGTCATTTGCCAGGCTCCTGAAACTTTCAAAACAGCATTATTTGCTCAACGACCTTTACTTTTTATTGCTGTTAGTTCTTGAATCCAGAGTAAATAAAATTACAAAACATAACAGTGATATTCTAAAAATAATGCAATTAAAGCAACAACTGTGAGTGGTTCGGAGGAGGACTTCAGTGCTAAATATACTTTAAAAAAAATTCAAATCTGAAGACTGAGAAGATGCCAACTTAGTTTCTATAAATACGACCCAGTTAGGCTAACCTGTGATCCTGTTCTCTCCAATCCAGCCACACACCCTACAAAAACAGCAACAACAACAACAAAATTATTTAAATCACAGAAACACTGGAGATGATGGCTGAAAGTGCTCTCAAGGAGGCAGGTGCCCAACCACCATCCACTTTTCAACATTCATAGGATTTAAGACATTAGGTTATGCAATCTCACAGCTATAAATCACTTGCATTTGTGATACAAGTTCCACATGGGGATTTTTTTTTCCAGGAGAAACATTACCTACAAAAGTTGGAGTAATCTCAAATTAATTCTTAATAATAAGGTTTTGTTTGAATTACTTTTCCCATGTGATTTTCAGCCTTTTGGTTCCGACATTGGCAAGTTGCTAATTCTGCACAGTCAGTACAGAAATGGTCAGGTGATAAATGAACTTTCAAAATTTTTGGAAAAAATTAGTATTTGTGCTTTAATTTAGAAAGCCTTGGAGACTACTGTTTTCCCAAATACATAATGGTATTATTTTGATAGCCATGAGGTAATTTGAAATCAAAGCAGACAGTGAACAGTGTTTTTATTTGAAAAGGTATTTATAAATCAGGTTTGCATTGCTCATTTGTAGACAATGAAGCACCATGAGCATCACACAGGTGACAAATGATTACTGAGCACATTAGCTTGGTCGAGTGGGTTATTTAGTTCTTGTCATCTATCATCTTTTATCTCCCTCAAAATAGCATGACTTAATCTTTCATCACTCATAGCCTCCCCTTAAGTTAATCAGATGTAATCAAAATGCAAACCATAAAACACAACAGCCTAAAAAATCAAATCAACATTAATATCTCTCTCAAAGTAAAATACGCTGTTAAGAATTCCTTGTCTGCTTCTAATCTGATTTTCTTCTGATGCATAGGCAGAACATACTTAATGGATAGATGTTTGAGAAATGGAGATTAAAGCTGCTTTACGTGAAAGGTCTGTAATACGTCATCTCAGGAAAACAAGTTGTCATGATATTTAAATTCTGTAAAATAATGTTCAGAAAGCACAGTTTATTAAATTTGAGGTGAACCAGCAAATCAATTATTGCTAGGGTCTGTTTATGCATCTATAATATCTGCAATTTTCATGAAATTGACAGGTAAACAAACATATACTACTGTAGATAGACATATGAGCGCAATGACCTTCTCTACCAAACCTAGCAATGCCATGCTTAACCTTTCACAGGATGGAACAATGTCTTGTTGTGTACTGCAGTCTCCCCTTGTTTGGCAAATTCCTCACTGTCCTCACTTCTGGCCTTAGGTTGCTTCATCAACTGTCTAGGCATGTCTTACTTAATATTTCATTCTCTTGAATCATCAAGAGCATCCACAACTAAAGAAAAATAACCCTCTCCTTTACAACACAATCATTTTTCAGGGGGATATTCTTACGTGACTTTCTCAAGAGGCCATATATGCCAAAAGGTATTATCCACGAGCTCAGCAGGAACCTGTATTATTCTTATCTAGGGCTGTGCAAAATCCAAAAGGTTCATTTTTTATGATACCTGTATTGAATTAAACACACAGTGGCATCCACAGGGCAGAGAGGCAGATACAGTCTCGGGGGGAATCCAATTCCATCTGAATGACCATCTGAACCGCACATCTTTTCTCCCAAACCCACTTCAATTGCTCCTTATTGCTTTTGGTTTCTGCTCCATCTAAACAATTACCACCTCCTCGTAATGGGTTAAGAATTTTGCTGCTGTGCTACAAGGCTTTGTTAAACTAAGCCATTAAACCTCAGAAGCAGGATGCTAGGCTTGGAATTCAATGCTAGTGTTTAAACAAAACTTTATTCCTATTCTTTTGATAGTATTTAGCTATAATGCTCCTAATCAGCTATGCCGTTACTGGGTTCATTTCCTCCTGAACTGCTGAAGTTTCAAAGTCAAGTCAGCAGGCAGAGAAGTGCCTTGCCGAACATACTGCAGCACAAACCCCAGAGTTTGTGCTACAAATAAAAACAAAACTACTTATTGAACACAGGCTGAACTTGGGAGCAGGGGAACCAAGAGCTAGAGAACCTGAAACACAGAAAGCATCGTGGATACACAGCTTTAATGAAGGTACAAGACTAAAAAACCTCATCGGGCTCTAACATTTTCAAATCTATTTAGCAAGTGAGGGATGAGCTTTCATCTGGTACATTACTGGACTGGGACTTCATTGGTACATTACTGGACTAACTGAGCTGGAAAAACTAAATGACCTCATAGCGCAGTCATTGTGAGGACTTTCGTTGGTTCACTCTGAATGTTCTGCAGACAATGCAAAGGGTACTCATAAGGGAAGCGAATGTAAAGCACTTTTCTAGAGTACCTTAGTTACAATGAATAGATGACTTGCCAAGCTGACTTTATAAAGGAGTATTATTTCCTAATACCTGCCAAAAGTTGAATGGATGGCTTGAACAAAATAAAAGTATTAAGCGTTAATACGCACATAGAGTAATCAGACGTAAAGGTCATTAGGGCAGCGGTCACTGTGCAAAACCATTTGAAGTGCTGTACTTACTGGTTCAAATATCTGCTGTACCAAAGGAATTAAGAGGAAGGTGCTTATTTACAGAGCAGGTTTTCATAAACAAAGATGACAGCAGACAACAAAAAAGGCCTGCTCAGAGGATCAGTATAAAAATCCTGTTTGGAGAATATTTATCCATCTATATCTATGGCATCTTAGTGCCCTGCCTGTGAACAAGAGAACTTTATCATAGCCGTATGAGCAGTGTAACATTTACTTAAAGAGACAAAAAAGGAGCTTGTGTTTAACAATTAGATGCTCAGAAATGTCTGTACCTGCCTGGTAACGTGCAGACAGAGTACATCATTTTGCTGTCTTCTGAGAAAAGGCAATCAATCAATGCAAACAGCAAGCACGTGCATGAAAAAACATTACTGTTCTTTCTGGTGAGCTGTAGGTGGAACCGGCCGCAAGCTGCTGGTTCTACTCACACACTGTTTGGGGTCCCAGGAAAAGTCTAAGAGGCACTATGAAAGGTTTTATAAATGATGCTTCTTAGTCTTACCCAGAATGGAGAAGTTTAAGGCTCAGTAAGTAACACCATCTGTACTTTAGGCTATCAAATACCTACATCAGGTATTCATAACTGGGTGGCAAAATTGAGACCAGATACATGTGCACATGCATATAAACACACAACCTTATTGCTTACACACTTTCAACAGAACAGCACATCCCTGTGTTGTACAAGTCACCAGGAGCAATTCTTCCCCCTCCCAACCCAAACATTTCCATTGATTTTATCTGGATAAAGAGATACAAAAGATAGAAACAGGACAACCTAGATACCTCAGCCTTCTCTGTAGTAAAGGTCAGGGGGTGGTTTGGTTTTTTGGGTTCTTTTTCTGCTGTCTGGCAGGATTTTTTATGGGTTTTGGTCGGTTTATTTATTTGGGCTTTTTTACCATACCATAAATAAATAACTTAAAATTTTGGTAAAGACTGACCCACAAAAAAACCAAAAAAAAACCCCCAAAAAAACCCAACACAACACTAAATTCAGAAGTTCTCCTTTTCCATAATTTCTCTATTGGAATCATCATCTTGCGAAGAAACAGAAATCACCATAATCTAAGCATTCACTTTACATTTATTTTAGCTTTGCATGTTTATCTCCATGTAATTTTCCATGTGTCTACGTAAAAAAATTACCATGACAATCTGGTTTCAAATCAGGAACTGAATATAGATCATTGACTCACTTCTTCCATTTAATTAATGCTTTATTTTTATTCAAAAATGTTAAGTTTCACTTTGTTGTGCATATGCCACAAGGCCCATTGCTGTTGGCAAAAGCTCCCATACCAAGAAAACATCTGTCAGGACTGTAGGGATTTTGCTATTATCCACCACTTCCTTGTTAATGTATGGTCAATACTACAACAAGAAACCTCTCAATAAATATGCAGTGGGAATATAAATTGCCAGAAAGTTGGAACTACCAGCTGTCAATACAATTAGAGACAAAAGAGCACTGGAGCTGGCCTCGGAGGATTATACAGCCATTTGGGAATTGATTTCCTTGGGGGTTACTTGTTTGGAGCTTTTTATCCACAAAAAGAGCCCATTTGTTGAGAAGTACCATTTGTCAGCTATTTAGTACATGTACATGTGTTATTTCTGCCCTTCCTTGCCCAGAATAATATTCCCTTAAAATACACTATTTTGTAAGGTTATCTCTAAGCGTACTTACCATAGATTTTCTCTACTGATATATGGATTTTTATTTATTAAATTCTAATGGCCTACACTATAAACTTTTAGATCTAAATTGAAAATAAGACAATATTCTTATGCAAGAAATCTCCCACTTCCCTGTTCTCATATCCAGCTCTTTTTAAAGAGAAAAGAATACAGCAAAGAGGACACAGAATGGAAATTTATCTCTGGGAAATGAGTCGCAAAAGACAGGCAATGAGAAGCAGGTAAAATGAGCACTTCCTCTCTCTCCACCTACTTATTATCAAGTAGGAATAATCCCACTAAGTGAAACAGTACAGTTTTCCAACTTTTTCAGCAGAAAGTCACTGCATGCCTTCCTCCTTCTTGAAGAATGAAAACACAAAACTGTTTTTTCAGTCTTCTCCATAGCAGTTTGCTTGCAAGGCCTTCAGGCTATACTCATAAACAGAATAAATCCTCTTGCAGGAAAAGTTTGCTTTATCCTGCAGATATCGGTTTTGGTCAAAACTCTTCTGACAGAACAGCTTTAGGAGAGCAAATGCCAATTTGAAAGAATCTAAACACTTCAGAGAAACACGTTGATTGCGTCAAAATTCTGATATTTACTGGAATCCTGCCCAGTTTCATGTCTGCTCATCTTCCCACCTCCTCAGCCACTATTTCCAGGCTTACAATGAAAATAAAATGTAAAACCAAAGTAAAATTAAAAAAAAAAGAAGAAAGGATCAAAATTACAGAGTTGTTACAAAGCCTATACAAATGAATTATTTCAGTGTCTTAGGAACGGCATTATTTCAGAACTGATTTTGCAGAAGAATTTACTACATTTATTTTACTGTCTCAGACCCTTGTTTTTTACATTTTGGAATTCTGACTAAAGGAAAATTCCACATTCCACCCAGCCACTGCTGTTCAGAGAAAAATACCTGCACCCTTTACTTTAGCTGTTCTGCTTACTGGTTGGCACAACTGAAATACTGATACTGTGTCATTGGTTGCATCACAGACAATAGAGCTGTCTGAGCAAAGCTTCCCATGATCACCAATATAATTGACTTGCTCCATGCTTAGTCTCGAAAATTTCGGGAAACACCATGTCAAAACATGTTCATCTCGTGACTGCTTCAAATGGCGGTAAAGAACGGTCACAGTGGGCTAACGCTGTTCTTAGTTGGGCTGAGTGCCAAACTAGCATTTATCAATCTGTGAATGCAACTGTATAAGTTTTGCTAGCGCTTGGATTAGTAGCCACAGCCTCGGAGGATTCTGAACAGAACAGCTCTGACCTGACTGAGCTCTCAGCTCATTCATCCTTCACAGCTTTATTGTTACCATAAATGCATCTCTTACTTTCTCCTGTTTTCAGCTTTTTCTACATTTTTGTAGAACTATCGTGCCTCGCTTTTCCTTTTTGTTTACTACTGTTACAAACATTATTGCTGTATCACAAGCAAACTAAGGGAAGTATAAATCAAAGTAGGATCCAAAGTAAAAGAAGAAGCAGTACTATCCCATGCATGGCCAAATTTCACTGATATTAATTAATTATCACCTGCCACTAAGAACTAGTACACAGTGCACAAGGAATTTCTTGGTATTTAATTCATCTGTGCCTCAGTAGCTCTTCCACTTTTGTTCTAAACCGTATCTTTTCTCCTAATACACCATATAGCTACCTATTTCATTCACTGTAATTACCATTCATTAAAATACAGTACTATCTTTCTTGTTAACATGACAGCCTTGTGATTCTACAGCACTGTTGTTATGCATGCCCTTATCATTTAGTCCATAATCTCAAACTCAGCTTTATTACAAGAAACAAACAGCTTTAAATGTCAGTAATTTGTAAGGTGAACAAAGTATCAGATCCATCAAATACAATATGTGCAAAACAAATACTGGTATTTAGGTGTGGTAATTAACTGCCAGCAACCATTTATAATGGCCAGATGAAGGAGAATGGCAAGGAAGGACTGCAACTCCCTCCCAAAAAGACTACAAGGTTTCTGGCTTTGGGGTTGGTGTCTTTTCTCATTGTTACAAAAAGCCGTATCAGTCATATGTTGTATTTTTTTTTTCCTGGACAGGTGACATTTCACCAGACTACTTTGAAACTTGCAGACCACCTAAAGTTAACTCATCTGAGAAGCAGCATCTTCAACCTCAAGAACCCCCTCCTAGAATACAAATATAATTTAATAATCCTTTTCAAAAGCAGCCATCTAGAACAAAGCCCTCCCCCAAAAAACTCCAGAATTTGGATGGTATTATTCCTTCTTCCCTTTATTTGCCTCAATCTGTCGTGTTTCCTCTACTTAGTGCCTTACCTACACTTAAAAGTTACACCAGAGCAAGCTAAAATTTTGAGTTGATTGAATTCTTCCTGAACATCTCAGAAGGTAGTGTTTTACTTGAGTTATGTTTAATATGTTTAAAAGGAATACCATAAATAACTATTAGCTGTAAAGAGAGCTCTAAAGGGGCTGGGAAGAAAGTCTTGCAGAGGTATGCTGCAGTCCTTTTTCTTAGAAGATCCTCCACGCTCTTGTTTCCTGTTGCCCTGTCAGCAGCTCATTTAGAATACGACTCTTCTCACCAAAGTTGAAATATCAACTATACAGACATCCTCCAGCATCAGAGAGAAACATATACTTCTAAAGTACAATTTATTTAAACTTAAAGTAGAGAAATTAAATAAGTTAGACAAATTGTATCCCAGAAGAATCTGGTTCTTCCCACTGAATACAAAGTTCATGATTACCAACTTTAATGTAGGCAATTACATGTTACTCGAGATCTGCAGATGTCTAAAGTTCGATGAAGTTGAATCCCATCCCTGGTTTCTCTTGGTTAAAAAAAAGCTAGAAATCTTTTTGTGTTTCAGTATGATATGCTCTAGATTCTCTGTTTTGCATGGAACATGCCTAATAACAGTTGTTCGATTCCATATGTTTAGTCTGTGACTGAACAGTTTTCATAAAGATCAACAAAACCCCTTAAATTCTGGATAGATTAACTGAAAAATAAACCTTGGAATGTTTGAAAGCTTTCTTTTAATTGAAGTGGGATAGAAACCAAACAAAGATAGGGAACTGAAGGGGGTAAAAAAGGTAAGGAAAATCCTAAGAACTGATGCACCATACAAAAAACAAAACAAAAAAACCCCAAACCCCAAACAAATAAAAACCCAAACCACTTACACACCACACCAACCAACAACAACAAAAAACCTCAAACATGATCATCCATTAACTTCAGAATTAACAGGGAGCTTGCCAGTGGCTCAGCCTAGCTAGAGGTACTGCCTCCTTTATGCAGACAAAAACTGTAAGTTTCAGACAGATTCAAAAGCCAATTCCTGAACTTCAACAGGTCCTGACAGCCAGATAACGTTGCACAGAAGGTCCAGTGCTGGAACTGCTGTGTATAGACTGACTAGTTTGATCCATGTTTGCACAGTAAGCCCACTCCACCGCATGTAGCGAGCACATGCATAGGAGTCTTCCTTACACACACAGTGAGTTGTAACTGCTGTTAGGTGTTCCGACAGTGTAGAAGGCACAAACTAGGGACCAACTAGCAGATACAGAACATTGATTTTAGAATACTAACACACACATTATGTCCCAACATACCCTTCCCTAATGGTAAATTATAGATATATTGCCTACACCTTTCAAAGCAGTAACTTCAATTAACTCTTCCTCAGCTGTTCCAAGAACACCTGCCTGGCAACTAGAACCAACAGTTACTAAAAAAACCTTTATGACTAAGCAATTGTGTTTACTTTAAACTACAGGGGAAAAGAGTGTACTTAGAGATAATTTCCAACAAAATAATTTATTTCTATGGATTAAAAAAAAGAGTAAAAATGAAGAATTTCAGTGAAGCTGAAATATTACCAAATGTGTTAGTTATAAAAACAATGGACAATATTGATATTTTGAAAAATTGTAAAGAGCATGCTTTTACAGTGTAATATTAAATTGAGAAAGTTGAGATGGTTCATGCCCAGCTTCTTCAATCCTATTTAAGACACTGCTATGAAATACCTAGGTGTGAACAACATTGCCTCTTTTCTCCTGCTCACAGAACACCCTGTTCCATCTGTTCAACCAGTTCTACCTCATTCATTAAGACATTCCCCTTCCTCAAAGTCCATGTTAAATGAAAAAAACAAAACAAAACCAACAACAACAAAAAAAACCAACCTAAAAGGTTCCATAATTATTAAGCTATTTAACAAATAAGGAAAAAAGGTTTTACCCCAAAAGATCACCTCCAAGGTCCTTCTCCAGATCTTTGTTATAACTTGCTATGTTATCTATTCAACTTTTATGTTGGACTTTAAAAAAAAAAAAAACAAACCCAAACAAACTGGTTTTCACTTGCACAGTTTTAGCACTGTTTGTGACAAATGTGTATTTTTTCTGAAGTAGAATATATACTGAAAATGATGGAAATTATTTTAAAACTCTTTGAAGAAATAGTGGCAACTTCTTGACTCTGAAATGACCAGGATATTACCCATTTACAATTTGAAAGACTGAGATTGTTTTCAGATATATAATGCAATTTACAGAATTTTTGTTACTGTTCATTAGATTATTAATAATTTTTGTGGTTGCTGATATATCAATTGCCAAATAATTTAACAAACAACAACAACACTAACTAGCCAATAATTTTACCATTATTTGCTTGGTTTATCCATAGTATTACACCCAAGTCCCTCTATACAGAGAAGTTTTTTTTAATGCACAATTAAGAACAGCAATTTTAGTGGCACTGATGAAACAAAGCAAAGAATTAAGTCTACTGAAATTAGATAATATTTACAGAAAATACAGGAGTAGCACAAAATAGAATAGCCCAACAGCCCTTGGTCAAAAATATGTCTTAATACAGACAAATTAAAGACTTAATTAGATGTAATACTGCATTCTCTTGCTTAAAAAGTCTATATGGATGACAGCTGCCATGAGGAAGGAAGAAAAATATAGAAAATTGTATAGAATTACTGAAAGCATGAGATAATTGATGAAATTTGGGCAGTATGGAAACTAATCTACCTAGTGTACAACTATGTAGATTATAAAAGAAAAAGTTCATAATGCTGAGAACTCTGTACAGTGAAAAAGAGACTGCTTTTGAAAAACCAGATCTCCCTTCAAAATGAAATTATTTTAAATCCATCTCAATTAGGTTAAATTACACTTGATGTAATTCCTTTTTCCTAAAACTCTTGATATTAACTCTGTATTTTACTAAATTATGCAGAGATAGTGTGCTTTGCATATGAATCACTTTATATAATGAGCTGTCTGCATTAATTTAAATTTGATTTAACCAGGTTAATACTAATAGTCTGTTTTGACAATTAAAAAAAGGTTTCCCAAAGACAGAAGATATATATGGAAAATATTACGTTACAATGTGTCATCTTACCCTAGCATCTAAAAAATTTAATAGAACGAGTGTTCAGACTCTGCATTTAAGGCATAGAAAGAGAATATTAGTAAAATATTGATTCTCAAAAATATAAAGCTACATTGTAGCTCATAAGGACCAATTTTGGTTTGCCTGAACTTTTGGTTGACAGCTTTTAACTGTCACAACACCAAGATACCATTAAATACAAAAAAGGAACAAGGGTATCCTTTCTTAAGAAAGTATAAAGTAGGTCACAAGAATCAGAGACACAGTCTTGAACAAAATACAAATACAGCTTCCTGAGAATATTTTTCTGTCCAGGGGAAGATTTATAGCTGACAAATTCATGCAATCTTGATGACTTTGGATGAGCTGATCAATTTGCACCAGCAAGTTTTTTGGCCAAATTTTACTTTTAGAATATGATCAAGTCTTACTCTTGGGAACACAAGTGGCAAATCTTAGGGGGAAAAAAAAAAATGTTTAAAAAAAAAAGAGAAGGCATTTCTATGAGACTGTCTATGAAAATTTTGCAGGCATAGGAAAGCTAGATTTTTCTAGAAGTTCAGCATATAACAGCATTTTACAAAATACTGATGTTAGTTTTTAACTTAAAATGCCAAGATTCAGTGGCTGCTAAGCAGAAAATAATTGATTTGGCCTTTGCTTGCGGTTGTTCAAATGTTGCAGGGTACAAATCAAAAATGATATTCATGCTGGTTTGAATTTGCATAAGCAGTTCACATTTTCAAGCTCTCAAAGCCAAACTGGGCATTTTAAATGTTTTGACAGTAATGATTTGAAACATGCTTTCTTAGCAGCTAATCAATGAACGGGATATTGTTTCTTGCAGTATTCTGAAACAGGATATGGACCAGGGGTCTCCTCATCCAGAGGCTTCTTATAAGAACTTACAGGATAAAGACAGACAGATTGTGGAAAAACAAAGTCATCCACACGTAACTCCAGTTCGCATCAGCAGCAACTCATTAATTTATCATTAAAGGATTGCTATTCTATATATTCATTATATTTATAACCTTTAACTCCAGTTACCTTAATTAGATTTTAGAAAGGCCTATTAACACCACAGTAAAGGTATTTGCAATAGCACATTAGGCTCAATGAACCTGAAAACATTTTTAGAATAGGTATAAAAGATGTCAGTATAAAATCTAGTGCCTGGTAACATCTTTTCTTCCCCTCTATGAAGTAAGGGCCAAACTTTACAGAAGTCTCACTCTGATCCCCGCTGTAGCAAGGGACTGAAGTCTCCAAGATCTCCCTTCTCTAGTTTACTTGAATACTTGGAGAAATAAAATGATGGAAAAGGAGAAATTGTTAGTTCATTTATCTAACTGCCACTGGAATGAGTAAGGACCGCAGGAATAATCTACAACTGTGTGAAACTATTTAACATAATGGAATGAAATAAAATGACACTAATTAATTCCTTGAAAAGATTTATAATATTAGCCTTTTGCCTCTCGTTAAGAAAGAAAAACACAGATTGCTGAGTAAACTTTGTAACTGTGATCAGCATTCAACTGGTTTCCTGAGTACCTACACAGAGCATCAATACTACCCAAATGCAGAAAGAAAAAAAAACAAAAACAAAAACCAAAAACAAAAACCCAAAACCACCCAAAAGCAATACCCAGTATTTATTTTGATCTACTGATAACCTGCACAACATATTATGCACATCTAAAATGGTAATATTCTGGACTTGTCAATCTCAGTCTTTCGGAGATTGTGCCATTAGAACATCTCCCTGTCAGTCAGCTCCCAAAATCCCACACTCGCAGCATCTTGACAGGAAACACCCTTATTGAGACCTACTTCTCTTTACTGGACAGAATCGGAATTTACCTTCTGTTTCCTTAGGTCTGGTTGTGGGTTTTGGGTTTTTTTGTTTGTTTGTTTTCCTTTCCCACTAGTTCCCTCTGAACTGAATGAAAGCTTTATATGTGGAGCAAGAAAGTGTCATTTTCTGTCTGTCTCCATCCTTTTGCATAGTGACAGTAATGAAGTTTTAGGTACTCAAGGGATTGTTAACATTTAAGAAACAAAGGGCCTTTCTCCAAAAATGCTTGGTGGTGGGTTTTTTTGTTGTTTTGTTTTTTACATTGTAAGAAAGCACAAAAGGATTTTTCACACTTATGAACATTAATTAGCTATCACAAAAAAGTATCAGTTCCATCTATTCTAAGAACAGTGGTAATGAATTGGAAGATTTTGGAACAGAATGCTTTGTTTAAAAATCATGCTGTTATTCTTGGTTGAACTGCATTTAAACTTATGTTATAGATTTTGATTAGCAGAATGTTACAATTTCTAAAAAGGTGTTATGGAAGACTAGTAAAGGTTACACACATGTATTAGCTTATTAAATGTTAACTTCACAGCCAATACTGCAATGAACAATATTAATCAGTAATTGATTAGCCCCTTATTATTATCAGTCAAATTAGGTTCAATGTCACTGAATGTTTTCTTTTATGTTGTGGCAAAATAAATGTTCTCCTAACAAATTTTTTCTTATCTAGCATTTAGTTGTAGACTGTGGAAGAAGTTGCTGAAGGAGTCCACGCGCGCTACTTCTTTATTACGCTAAAGTTACACAACCATAGATACATCTTATTCCTGTAAACCGAAACAGCTTTAAAAAAAAGTATAAATTACTGTTGACCTGGCTTCTTTCTCATAGCTTGTTTTACAATCTATATAGTAGGGTTATCTTTATTGACTTAGCCTATTTAACTAGAGTAGCATGGGATGTGGCTCAAACTGTCATTATTTCTTTTCTGATTAGTCTCATCTGGAACTAATTATTGTGGACTGCAACACAAAACTGAATAGGAAGCTCCAACATGCAGTCACAGGAGCCGCCTTCACACTTAGTAGTAGTCCTTTTGAAAAAAAAAAAACTGCGATAGGGAAAGAGCCCAAGAAGTCTTTTCTAGGATACTTTGTTTAAACTTTTTTCTTTAGTTGCTGATACTTTAATGCTGCAGGATATCTTAACGAAGCACAAGAGAAATCCAGATTTCATAGTACATTTCAGATTTCAAAGCAACCATACAGAGGCAAGGTGAAACAGTAGTTACATACATGGCAGATTTTAAAAGTCTATTTTATTATTATTATGAAATGTTCTAGAGGATATACTGTGGGATAATTTGGTTTCTTTTAATGAGGAAAATCCAAAGTAATTCCTGGGAGCAGGACACTTAAGTTAGTTCAGGATAACAAATGCAAGGAAAGTACCGGTGAAGTTCTTACAAAATTTGCTTGAATGCATGACAGTCAATCTTAATAGAAGAAATACAAACCTGCTGTGAAGGAGTTCATTTTTTATCAATTTCTAAAATAGCTCAGTTTCATAAATATCTAACACCAAAAATTCATCATGGTATTATAATGGTAAATATCAAAAAACAACTTAAGGACATGACCGTGTCTAGTCAGAGACACGTAAAGAAAAGAAGAAAAGGTAGACAACAGAAGGCTTATTACTTTGAGGGTGAGGGAAGTAGTAAGTTACATACTATGTCTGAAAGGAAGGAAAGCAGGATTTGCCAACAGAGGAATTGGACAGTCGGTCCAAACATTTCAGCTGAAAGGAGGTGCGGATCCCCTAGAGAATGCGGAAGCACCTGTCTGTACTTAAGCAAGTAAACTAAATCTAGTTGACAGGGGCCATTCTTGTCTGATAAAATACTACCACTCACCTCCTCAAAACAGGGGAAAAAGGACAAGAAAAAGCAGCTTGACAATATGGAAAAAATGGAAAATCTGGGAAGAGTGTAGCAGGTGGTATGACGGAACTAAGCAGAACTGGCAGGAAAACTTGAAGCTGTAGACTGGCAAATTACCAGAACTGCTGAAATTCCACTAGGTTTTATATCCAAGAATGCACATGGTGGAAATATAAGAAAACACTGAGTTTTATGCTTTCAAAAAAATCCCAACACCTACTGAATAGTGCAATTTTCTGCATTGACTGTAACTATAGCAACTATGATTAAGTGTAGGAAAATCATCTGTACCCACAGCAATAATGAAACATCTGTGCATCAAGTCTTCAAATTACAAAGTTGTCAGTTCTGAAGACTACTGGATCATTAAAAGACTTTTACCACAAAGAACAGAATCAGAACCTGGAATTTTTTCGAATGGCATCTAAAATCCTGCATGGTGCTTTGAGAACTAACAGCACACTCCCTAGTAGAAGTAATGATAATCTTCTGGCAACGTTAGTGAATGCACCTCAAAAATATATGAATCGGTAGAATTCCATACATAACAACTCTTTCTAATAGCAAAATTACTATGGTTAAGCGAAACAGTAAACACAGCAGCAGAGAAAAGGTCTTGGCAAAGAATCTCTATAGAAGGCAGTCAAAACAGATACCTTTGCTACAGTAAGGTTGTAAGTACAGAATAGGAGTACTTACCTATAGTGCTCTGAGAACCTAACTGTATAGCAAATTGCCAAATGGCCAGAAGAAGGAAAGATTAACTGGAGACCTCCACAGAAATTAAAAACATGAATATTTATAATCCTACTTAAAGAGACTGGACAGAATTTTAACAATTGAAATAAAATGGTACAATCTTCCTAGATCTATTTTTTTCTGTGTATGTATTTGTGGATGGGGGTGGGGGGTGTTGTTTCAGTCTTTAACAATGTTTTCTATACTTCCCATGTAGATCTTTGTTGTTGCCAGCCTGATCAGAAACATATTCAAATACAAGACTTGTTTGAGTGCTAAATGCTACAGCATAAACTTAGCCTATGAAGCTTTAATTCAGACCAAAGAAGAGTTAATGTTCAGTTGCAAACTGGACAAAAAACCTAAGCACAAACACAAGGCTTGCAGCCGGCCTTCAGCACTAAAAAAAGGAAGTCTAGTTAGGAATGCTTTACTAGAAAGTCTGTATCATGAGCAAACATGGTACACTGGCCTCTTTTTTTTTTTTGTTTTTTTTTTTTGTTTGTTTGTTTTTTGTTTTTTTGTTTTTGACAATTTCCTGGCAGAGAGACCAAATGTTTCACCTACATGCAGAATACAAGAAATCTAATTAAGAGCTATGCAATTGAGAAATTGCTGGAAATGAAGTGCATAAAACCAACAATGTCAAAACTTCCTAGTGGTAGAAAAGTTCTTCAGTCGAAATCTGAAGTGGATTTCTTTTTTTCCTCCATGTGTTTGAGTTTTTCCTGATCTCAAATACACAACTGTCACTAGCTCTAAATGCATAGTCTTCACATGTATTTTGGGGAGGGGGGTGCGTACACATGCATTTTGCTACATGGTCACACGTCTTCTGACAAGAATGCTGTATTTCTCCCGAAATGGTGGTATTATACAGCCTGCATGTGTTGCACTAATTTTCATTTAGCATATCTTAGGACAGAAAAGGGTGAAATCCAGGCATTCAGTAATCAGAAAGCTAAACAATGACTTGAATATTCCACAGAATTATTTCAAAATAAGTCTGCTTTTGCTGATTATTCCAGCTTCATATTATGTGTGGTTTTTTATTACGCTACAAAATTTTCAGAACATGGCAAATATCAACTGAGATATAGAGAAGTCAGAGAGATCTCTGATGATTCAGTATGTCATACGTCACAATTTTTTTTTCCACAGATTGGAATCAAAGCAAGTCTTTTATCCTAGGAGAAGTCTAGCTTCCAGAACTAAGTTGTATTTCCAAGAAAGAATACCCTAGACTTACTTTGCAGTTCAAAGCAGAAAGAATATTCGGTAATAGGTATCACAAATATTCAGTGATTAGATGGCAGCACTCTTCTGCAGTTGCTTCTAACAGACCTGTTGTCTTTCAAATGTCCTGTAACTGCCACTCAGACCCTTAAAGATGGAGCTCCTCTGCCCAAATGGAGGGACTTGTACCAGAACTGGTTTTCCCAAGTTCCCTTCAGAAACAGGCAGGTCAGCTTCTCCTGAGGTAGGCATCGCATCGAAGTTCCTTTGTCGCTATGCTAGCGAGGGAGCAGATAGTAGAGACATTTGAAATTAGACACTAATTCCTGCTCTGCCATTAACTCATTGACTTGGGGCAAATTACATTTTTGTGTCTCAGTTTGCCATCTTGTTCATTGACAGGTCCATCTCTGCCTGTTACAGAGAAACACTGGAAGACTCAGCCACAGTATTTGTAAAGCACACTGAACTATAAATCAACCTGTGTACTACTACAGCAAAGAAATAATGTTTTTCCCCCCCACAAGCACTGTACTTAGCATTCTGAAAATGCCGTGATTCCTTTTCAAAGCATTAGGAATCAGAAACCACCACTGTTCTGCTTCAGCCTGCTTGCTTTATTTCTGGGAATCAATGCATTCCTATATACACGTCGCCCTTCAAAAAGGCTCGTGTCTTCTGTAGCTGAGAGTCAATAACAAAGTGTTAGAGAAATCAAAGCTATCCATATGCTCATAGGCTTTCAAAAATCAATGAGTAACTCATGTTTTTAAAAGCATTATCAATACCATTAGAATCTCTTTTCAGAGATTCTGAAGATAGGTTTTTGTTTTGTTCCTTTTCTTACTGTCTGGCAGTGTGACCTGTATATTCCTTGGGTGAGTGACATGAAAAACAGTTTTTCCTGTGAAATGAAGTACGTTGGCTTTCCAGGATTCACATCGAGGGTTGTCAAAACTTGTTTGAAACTGGTGTTTGCTTCCTTGTTAGTAAAATAGACATAGCACTATCCACTTTACAGACTAAATATAAAGATTGCATCTGCAGCAGAGTGTTATCGATATGCTGAGCATCACCATTACCAGATAAGAAAGTAACAGCCAATTTTGCCTAAAAAATGATCAGGGTTACTCACAATGAAAGAACAACCAGAGTTAGGAGTATGACCTTGATTTTTTTCTTCCTATGTTACAATTACTAAAATAAAGGTCAGGCTGGAAATGTGTATCTGTTTTTTAAATGGCTAAAATATTATTTTATTCTCGTGAGTAAATCTCAACTGTAGCACAAGCGCCTCATTTATATTAACTAGCAAATGCATGATAAGGCATCAGCACTCCCTTATTTTGAAACAATTCATATTACTATGAAAATCACTGCTTTTTTAAAAATGTGTAATACAAATATGAAGAGAGGAACTGGTCTAGTATTATGCAGAAAATGACGAGTAGCACAAGAAAATAAATCAAAGGAATAGTATCTCTTATAAAAACTCTAGCCTCTACTTAACAACAAGGCTATGTCTTATTTAGTCTTTCTAAAACACTGATATTTCCTCCATGTTGGACTGGGATTGTAACATATAGACTCAACAGATCCATGACAGTCATCTACCTTATGTACTATTCTTGAGGACTGATGTGTGGTCTTCTCCATTAAGTTTAGCTAGCAAGTCCCAAATTGAGGACTTTATCCTATGTAAAAAGGACATTTCTTGGCACAACCCACATCAGTTGAAACCTGGTACCACTAGAGACTACATTTAGTTGCTCCTTCCCCTCAAATGAGTTAAAAATCAGCAGGATTTTTGCATTTAAGGAGCAGTCAGCTTGTTCTAAACAAAGCAAATATAACAAGAAACAAAAAATGGAACCAGAAAGATGAAACATAGCTTGGTTTAATATAATGTGCATTCATCTCTTAAAAGCTGGCAGAGGACAGCATTGCAGTTGCAAGTAGCACAATCCAACCAAAGTATTCTTATGTCAGAAGTCAGGAATAATAACTAATTACGAAGTTCTCAATTTAAAAATTATAATAATAATATGCATAGTAATTACATTCTATGACCTTGTCATAAGCAGAAACAATTTAGTCTCATAGCAAATAGCTTCAATTATAGTGTTGGTTACTGTTCAACTTCCTTCCTCAACTTTCTGAGCTTAAGATATATTGGAGAACGAGAGAACAGTTACAGCTGGGATCTGCAAGTGAAAGCCAACATAAAGCCTTCATTTCCTTTTTAAAGAATGTACAAGCTATGATCTATGAAAAACAGACCATGTCCTTTCAAATGTTCTGCCAGCAGGCATAGATAAGGTAGAAGTTTGCACTGAACTGGCTCTTCATGCCTTGCATCAGCTTTTAACTACCCTGAGCAGGAATATAGGATGTGACATGCAATCTCGTGCAGAAAGATTAATCAATACCACTCCAAAAACTCCAAGGTGTAAATAACCAAGAAAAACAGATTCCCTAACTCTATCAATTAAAACAAAATATTGCAAAGATTACATTCAAAATGAGTGAGAAACCAGATAGAATACTAGAGAATGACAGCACAGATCCAGAAAGCAACACATTTCTGTGTGTGTCCAAGGCTTATTAACATCCTAAAAAGCAACATAAAAAGAGAGACCAGCAAGCAGATACCTTTGCCCACAGAACATTAACATGCATATAGGACCTGTCTGCTAATGGCATGACCACTACCTTGGTCAGGATTAGTTAAATGACCCAGACAACTACCGAATAGCACAGACTCCTCTCATTTGAGTGAGAGGATCTAAAATCATGCAATCAAAACCTGTAACAGCCATACATTCCACAACCGCAGGGCACAGGTGGGCCTCTAATGCACATTGAACACCGTGCTGCTCCGAGTCAGTAATAGGCACTGCAATGTGTCACCAGCAGCTTGCGTGAGAATTTTAGCCTCCTTGGTGCCAGATGCTTGCTTAATGACTTACTGTAAGTTTCGTTCGTATAGATGGGCAGGGAAGCTACATTTGTTAAGGTGACAATTCCAGAGTAACATGTGGCATTTGGATAAGCTGTCTTCAACAAATTTGCTCAAATAACTTCTTTGCCAATGTACACCTTAGGTTAGTGTCACGGAATGAGTATTCTTGATTTAAAATATTATGGGTATAAACTGCTTTGCTAGATCATTACTGCCCAGCTCTTTCTTTTTTGTATATAGTATAAGTGTGTGTCAATATGGTATACTGTAAACTAATAGTATTATATTAATAGTTTACATTGGTACAGTATATAATATATATTATATATACCCTGCGCAGTATACATATAAGTATGTGCAGAGAACGCATTCCTCTTACAGCAGTTCTTACAAGCATCTTCTGTTTGCTTTTAAATTAGAGATATAAGATTAGGTGGCTGCCTGTAAAAATGCCCTCTGCTGTTCTGATTATTTCCATTGGGTCACCTCACCATCTGCTTTCGGAACAGATGCATCGCTGTCTGGTGCTCTCATGAATACCAGCTGACTGCCTGACCTTCCTTTGGTGTTATGCTAGAATAGCAAGTGGCTATGCATGCTATACTTTTTGCCAACAGTCAAACAAGACTTATACCAGCTTGAATTTGAATGGTTTTCTACAGATTTACGCTGAACTGCTTTCATCATTGGACTTTGATGTCATTATTTTTTAAAAATTAATGCATTAATGCTCTGAGCAAAAAGACCTTGACAGGGAATAAAACTCGTTCCAAGGCTGGCTTGTGCTTGTTGGCTTCTTTCTAAGTATTTTCCATTACCTTCTGATTTTGATAAGTACAAACCATAATACTAGATAAAATTAATTTATATCATCCCTTTCCTACTTATAATCCTATAAGTCTTATGAAGAACTAAACCATGGAGTATTGTGGTTACACAATGGCCAAGAGAAAAAAAATAATAGTGTACTCTTTCTTTTATACCCAATAGGACACAATAACTGTGGACAAAGTGATTAAAGGCTTTAAAGGTTTCACCTATCAGGGACAGATACTCCACGAAAACCCCAGATTGTTTAGCAACACTGTTATATGGACCATACAGTTCTTCTGGCCAAAAATGTCCAAATCTCCATTAATAAAACAACTAAAACTCACACAAGCTTCAGTATGGGGCTTGTGTGCACTGAACACAAGAGCAGGGCAGTCTGCTACAGTATTAACAATATAACGACATAAACTATCCAGTAAATAACAAGCCTCAATGTGACATTGAGGATTGAGGCAATTTCACATGCTCAAGAGTACCATCCTGTTGCCTGTAAAATGCTGCTTTGATTTCTCAAACAACAGCTGTCAATATCTCAATATTTTGTCATTTATACTTTCTTCCATCAAAGACAAAACCAGAACTTAGAACTATTAGGTGGTTTTTTAGAAGAAACCAACAATTTTAAAGACTTGATACCAGTGAAATTTAGAAAGTATTTTCTGTTTGCCTGTCCAAATGTGATAGCTCTGAAATATAGGTCTGTTTACTTCACTTCATTCTCTCAGGAACAATAGTCTGTGTTACACAACAATCCTACTGTCCCAAAATAATTGAATATAACACAGTATGATTAGGAACCTCTGTTCACCTGAAATACTGTTCAGGAGAAGTACAAAGACAAAATGATAAAAACCGTTCATAGCTGAAGGGCAGTGACAGCAGCGCAGGGTTCAAAATTGGCAGATACCTCTTCTCAAGCATCTTTGCCAAAATTAATTCCTCTGCTGATTTATCCAATAACATAGAAAATTAAGTAAACAAATGATCATAACAATAACGAATGAATGACTTGCAGCTTTTTCCAAATGTCTTCTGTGCTATACCTGAATAGTTACTTGTAAGTGTTAGAATCTGGTATCACATAGCCCCCAAAAAGCAATGAATAAAGATGCTTAGCAGCTTAGGCATCAGGTGTACATTTTGCCATCTTTACTCCGGTCAAGAGCACCCAAGATTATGCAGCGAGGACTCACCTGCACTGTACCGATCAGTATCAGTCAGCCGTCCTTTCTGCTGTGTACTAGCACCTACTAACAGCAAGTCATTTCCACAGTGAAATGGAACACACTATGAAACAGTTGTTTTTGTTGGATTGATTTCCAAGCCAAATCATGTTCAGTACTGAGAGAGTTCTAAAACCCAGACGTTTTGGAATCATAATCACAACTCATGATGTTAAAAGAACAGGATATGAGTTTTGGTTAGCCAGAGTAACCCAGGGAAGCTTTCTTTCGACCTATACAACCTCTCCCACTTCCCCTCGCCGCCCTGTCAAAAAAAAAAGTGCCTGGAGATGACACTTCAAGTTAGCTTCACAGTTTCCAGAGACAAAATTTGCTCTGATTCTAATCAACTCGGCACCCAACGTTTTGTGCTATTTTATTTGAAATGAGAAGCCTATCAAGGCATAGAACAACATTGAGATAATGGCCCTGTTCCTAATGGCTCTTAACTCCATCACAGTGCTCTGAACCTCGTGGTTATTAGCACAGCAGATGGTTCAGATTTTTGACACCTGTCCCAGCAGTTTTGTTTTTGCTACAGCTTGCAGAAATTCATACACAAAAGCCATTTGTCAAAAACTAATTGACAAAAGCCAAGTTGGGTGAAGTTGTATTTGCTGAGAATAAATTTATTGCTAATAATAGCCGGGTTTGAGTAAGGAAATATTTCTCTCTGGTATAGATAATCACTTCTCCATGGATATACTAAAAGGCAAAACTGAGAAATACACTCCAAGCCAGCAACAGTTCATTATTTTGCATAAATAAAAATAAAACCATATTTGGCTTATAACACATTACTTTGTGCCACAACTAGCTATCTAAGATTATTCACAGATAATGGTCACTGACAGTATTCTCAGGCAGGTGCTTTCATCATAGTTTTGCTTCTCTATTTATGCATCAAACATGTGATTTGATTCAACTTATTACTACATAGTAAAGATCACAAAGGATTTTTTTTTTTTTTTTTAAATAGTTAGAGCACGCTCCAAGTCATCCAGTTGTACCTCTAGGGTAACACATTAATTTTACCTTGAGCTTCATTTTAAGAGGAGGTTAGTTGTACCACACAAACATTCCAAGTTACTTTAGTTGTATTTGTTCTTTTCTGACATTCCTTTTACGGTATCACTTTAATCATTACTCTGATTATTTCAGGATTAAGTACTCTTAAACGTTAAAGGCTGAACTAATAAAAATAAATTGGTAATTGGGTAAATGCAAGAGCTAAACATCAAAAAGATGGCGGAAAGGCAGTCTAATGGAAAGAAAAGGGTTAAAAAAAGGGGTGAGGGACTTCGCCTAGAATGAGAGAAGGAGGCTTCTTCAGTGAGGAACTGATACTTAAAGACCTTTCCTAATACTTGTATTTCCTCTCTAGAAATACAATTTTCAGCGTTAAAGATGATACTGCTGCTCTCGGTCACCACAGCTTCCAGCTTCCATAATGAAAAAGTCAGACAAATCGTACGAAAATGTGTGAAGTCAGCATTAGGTTATGAGCTGACCATTACCACTTGGGAAGCAAAACCTTGAGGTAGTTTGATGCATACTTCAGCTTCATCCTCCACAGATGTCAAACAAATCAACTGCCACAGCTGAACAAAACCAGAGACGATCATTATGCCATTGTATCAATCCCCGATTTAGCCATTCCTGGAATACTGGATAGAGTCCCACATCTCTCCTTTCAAAAAGGACACAGTCGAAATGGAAGTGGTTCGGAGAACAGCAGTGAGACCAAAGGCACACACAGAAACCGCACCTGGTAGAGATGTCTTTAAGCTAAAAGTCCTGGAGGTCAGTAACATATTAGAATGAAGTGGTAAACATACTTGACCTGTCACAAAAGGGGTTACTGGGCAAGACTAATCCCTAGTCCGATCCACATTTGTTCTTAAATTCACGATCATTTTCATTGATGAACTAAATCATTATTGATTACTGATTTAGGCATTCTGAATACCACTGCAACTCATTTATCTGCAGATATATTAATAAGCTATTATTCAATGAGTGTTCAAAAAAAAAAATCAAAATACAGTAACAAGAACCCTCAAAAGATGGAAAGTTCTAATCTATTCCACACAACTAAAAAAATAAAATACATTAAAACATGCAATGAACAGAAAACCCCAAAAGAAATATATTTATACTCTCAGTCAAGCCGTGCAGAAAAAAGGCTAGATTTCTGTTCCCTGCTAAACACTTCTAAACAGCTACAAAGCATTCTGGAAAAGAGCTGAAGCTCAATAAGCATGGTGTTTGTCATAGTTTGGGCTAGCCAGGCTCAAACCAGGACAGTGTTCGTCACTACTAGAAGGCCACAGGCTCTGTGCTGACCTCGCAGCACAGGGTCTTAGGACTTGTGAAGAGTTTGTTTTGGCTTGAACTGGTTTCATCTTCTTTCATAATAAAAACCTAGAGGGCACGTGACTATTTCCTACCATGCAGGTGGTTAGGTCTGACAGCACTGTGGGTGGGAAAAGTCTGGCACTTCTGGGTCATCCCTTGTAATGAAAACACTGCCCTTTGGGTGCCCTGAGGCCAGGGAGGATGGCATGTTGCCGTCTGCCTTCAACTGGGAGCCACTGAAAAGGAATGAAACTGTGTTAAGAAAAGGTATAGAAATAAGTGAAGGTGGACCTAAGACAGAAGAGGAACAGGCTTTCATCATGATCATAATACTCCTCCTTGTGAGGACCCCATGATGCTGGCAACACATTGTAAAACCAAACCAAACTCTTTTGAAGACAACAAAAAACTGTCAGCCTTAGGCTCCAGAAGGATATTGGAAGGGTGAGCATAACTGCAAAAAAACACAAGGCAGATACCAGCAAGGGTATTTTTCCCATAATACCATCTTAACAGTATTTTCCCATGGAAAGCTTTTTAGTGCAACACATTTAGTAAGGAAAATACCATTTGGGCAATAGTAAATTAAGAGCAAATAATTTTTTAAATCCTACCATGATGCCTCATGGGAGTCAGCGCAGAAGTCTACCATTGCCCACTCCCTTCTCGCTGCAAATCAGAGACAGTACTGCACCACACAACTAAAGAGACAGTGATGCATCAAGTGAGGCAAATTCCAGCCGCAAAGGCTATCCTGCTAAGGCTAAACACCTGAGGCACTGGATCTGGATCCTGTTTTCCAACCTCAAAGATTCACTTAAAAACCAACAACTACCTCCAAAAGCCCTCCCCCCAAAACACCACACTCTTACAGAAAACAGACACTCGCTGTGAAAAACTAGTTAAAAACAAAAAACACAACTAAAGCCAAAACCAAAAAACAGCCAAACCCCAGCTCAGCAAATGAACAGAGTCTGACAGAAAATGTTAAGCCAGCCAGTCTTCAGTTATCAAGCAGATACATGACATTCTCTGTTATTCATGAGCATATTTCTAAACATTAGCTATAAGAATACAGACTTTGAAACACAGCACAAAGCATGAGCAATCTCACACGCTGAGGATCCATAGAAAGAAGATGACTAAGCCTACTACAGACACACAATAAATGCCATCTGATTAACCTGTAGCACCTGAAACCCTATTCAGAAAGTTCATTTGCTTCTTGTAAGTATCTTCAGTTGAATCACAGACAGAAATTACTAGCTTCTTGCATCAGCTCACTGAACCTCTAGAAGCTGTGAGGGTAGCTGGAGCTACGCTTCCCTTTAATACAGGCTTTCTACCATTGTGGTTGCCTGATGACTTTTTTAAGGCATGAAAACCTGTCCTCAGCATGCTTACCTGTGCCTGAAAGTGCACTGGGAAGTTTCCTAAAGGTGTAGATGCTTTAATGTTTTAAAGAAGAATAAGATTATGGGAATATTCCTATTTGTCATACAGTAATGGTATTTTTTTGCTTGCATATTGTACCCTGATTAGTATTGTACTACACGACCAACCAATGTATTAGAGATAACTTTCTGTTGTTTCAGGGAAAGTTTTCTTCATTTTTAATAAAACTAACTCCCCTACTACATTTTCAATCTGGTTGGAATAGAATGTATAATTTGTCTCTAAGACAGCATCCTGAAAAATGGAGGGGAAAACACCTCTCTACATCTCTCGAGGTTCATCACTGATAGGAATATGGTATGTGAGTGTAAACCATCCCTAAACAAAATGACTCTGCCCCATGCACTGCTTATTGGAAAAGGACAGCTTTATCAATTAATATAATCTAAATCCCATACTTGAAGGAGCAACTGTTTAGGAAAAAGACAACATAACCTTTCACCTGCTATCTCTGTGCTGCCTTCTGTATGTTCATGGTTATCAAAAACTTTCACAGCTGTTATGGATGTTTGCATAGACATACTGTCTTCATCACATCAGCAGAACTGTAATATATACTGTGATATATAACCCCCTATAAACTCTTCTGCACAACTTCGAGGAAACATTCTCTTCATTATATCAAGTACCATTGGGAGGCAGGAGTAGTAAAAACTTCTTTCTCTTGGCTTCACATATGTAACTAAGGCTACTACCACATTCTTTCACGGAGAATAACAAGGTGTTCAGCTAGGAGCTTATCTCTATGATGAGACCTTAACAACAAGTAAACTGACAAATATTTGAGTAAAGGGATTGTGAAGGAGAGAAAGGGAGCTATGTTAATCTCTATCAACTGCTACCACCAATCCCCAAACAATCTGCTTGTGTTCCACAGAAAAACACTGCCGTTTACTTCAAGCTCCTTGAAAGGCCAAGTTCACTACAGATATACTGAACAAAATTTGGGCAGACTTGTACACTAAGAAAATGCAGACCCATACTTCAGATAAAATACCCATACATTCATATAAAATACATAAATGCGTATACATAATACATAATTAGTAGAACTATACTTTAAGCCAGTGTTTGTCCTCTGTCTTAAAGTCAGGCCTCTGATGTGTTACACTGCCAGTATATTACACTATATATGACTGTCTCATAACTCACATCACCTCAAATCAATTTCATGCCCACTCTATTATGGTGGCTACAAAGAATGATTTTAAGAGAATGATATAAAATGATCTCACTCACCAGCGTTCTCACTAGTTGAGGAGAACTTTGAAGTCATTTTATTGTAATACACAGAATATACTCTGCTGTAATTGCTGGGCTATTCCTTTTAGTGCTCTGGTGGCATTTACTGAAATGCCATCAATTTAAATTTGTTTCCATAAACTCTACAGTCTGGGACTTTGAAACAGCATCCTCTCCGCAGTATTCTTTTTCTAATAAATGCAATATTAATTAACTAACATCTGTTAAACACAGAAAAAGTAAAATAAATGTAATTTATATATTCTGTTTGTTCTGAGGTGGATACCATTACGAAAACATAAGTGGTATCTGCCCCTATTAAGTTTTGCCAATATACATCAACCTGATACAAAGTAATGTGTTTGCCTGAACCATCCATACAATCACAATACTGTAAAAACAGACAGACCACTTTACAAATGGTATCTATCAAACAACCTCATTCTGGGGAAAAACACCCCCTTTAATCCTCTCAAAAAAAACCCCAAACAAAACAAAACCAAAAAAACAAACCACCAAATAAAACACAAACACACCACAAAACACCACACACCAAAAGAACCCCCTAAACTTCCCTCTCCCCGTTTTTAACCTGCGCAAGACAAACCAACCAAAAGCCACAGATATCTTGTCCCATCAAGAAGCAGTAAGATCAATGGTAATTGCTGTAAAAATTTTAGCCTGCTGAATTTGAGTCTCACAATATCACTTTGTTTTCCATTTTACTACTGCCCCTTGGATTTTAACAGCAGAGAAATTTGGTTCATAGTAGTTTCTAATTTCTCACGTTTCATATCACAACAAATTCCGTTTTTATGTGCGTACATCAGAGAAACAAAAGCCACCTGGTTTGACTTTAAGAACAAGAGACTGCAGAACACAGGCAAGGGCACAGAAGACCATGCAACATTTACTTCTGACAAGAAGAATGACTTTAATGTCCCTATTCCACCCTCCTCACAAATTTCTTTCTACCGAGGACATTAATCAATGTGTGTCAGTGACATGGCAGTAGTTGTCAACCTCTTGGTTGTTATATCGCTGTAGAAAGGATCTAGTGCAGCTTCACCCAGACCTGAACTCTGAGATCACTCTCTGTATCCGTTGTCAGTGGATAGATGATTGAGACCTACCTGCTTTGCTGCAAAACCTTCCCTTTTAGGCAGCGTAAGCCACTTCCAGCGATTCAACACAAATATAGGAGACTTTTAAGTTATTTTTCCTCTTTCACAGAAGGACACTTTCCTTACTTTTAAAAAACTAAAAAAATGAATGATTCAGTGACTCAGGAAAGATGCCTGAAGATCACTCAAACTATTCATTGTGGTTATTTCTTAGAGCATTTGACATTCAAAATTTCAGCTTTATTTACTGAAAGCGCGTCTCCACAAGTGCTAGTGTGACCCCGTTTCTTCCACTGGGTCATAAAAGAAATTTGACATGACTATCATCTTCCTCTTTGGGAAACTGAGGAAAAGACAGATACCAAGCAACTTGCTACAATTACATTGGAAAATTATGGCACTACAATATATCTGGAATAAAAACTGAATTTAACAAACTCCAAACCAGTGTTTCAACACCACGTCAGCCTCCCCTCATCTTTATTTCCTAGCTCAATGACCCAAATTAAACAAGCAAGAAGTGATCTCAAACCACATGAAACTTTGATTTACACTTAGGCAGCCAGGCCTAAACCACCATAGGTGGAGATAGTGTATCTACGGAGTACAATTACAATATTTTGTAACTGCTGAACAGACTACAGTTATGAATTCAAGCCTAATTTACATAGAAGGCAAAGATAAAATAGCAGTAGGAAGGTTTAGAAACATCTAATACCTAAAGAGAAGATTCTTCAATGAAAGGAATAAATTCAAGAATAAGAAGAAACGAACTTCAGGTACAATTAAAACTTGCCAGCTCAGCCTCTCCTTCTATTGTCAGTTTCAGGATGACATAGTTTACTTTTCACTTATTATTTTGTTTGTTATCGCCATCATCACTGATCTCAGATGGAGCATTTCAGAGCTTGTAAATTTTTTTTTTTTTTACTGTTTTCATTGAGCCAACAAACTGCGTTTTGTATGTGCACACAGAAACATTTCAGTACCACAATTAACAGAACTGTAGTCTCCCTCTAGCAGAGTACCTTAAACATTTTGAGACATTCAAAGTAACTGCATAGACATCATGGGATTACTTGCATATTGCCCATAGGAGCACTGCTTAATCAGGATGCACGCACTGACACACACTGCTGCTAAATGCAATACTTCAGGCTGTAGATTATCCTGCTCTAAGGGCTCACATAAGAAGCGTGCTCATTTCTCACAAAAGGTGACTTTTTCCAAGCAACCCCTGCTGGTGGCATTGATGAGATCTAGAGGTTGCCCTCTGAAGCAGAAAGGAGAAATTGGCTCAACTGTTAGGCGTTAAGTGGACCACTTGGCTGCAACAAAGAAATTCACAGCCAAGTGAAAAAAAACTTCAAGAAGAGTTAAACTTTTCTGATGTGTTGAAATAATTGTTTTTTAAACTCAGAGTAATTATTATTTCCTTTTAAAACAAAACACGAAGCACTTAGAGGAGAAGGAATTGTTATACTGCATTCCCATGTGCTTAACTCTTACAATCCAAGCCTGCGTTACTGGATTTAAATACAGTCCCCATCTCAATAAATTATCCAAGTCAGACTACTGAGTTATTCCCCTAATGCCTTGTGGGTTTTTTCCTCTTAGGAATTATGTCAAACAGTAATATGCACAATCTTAGGGCTGGAATGTGTACAGTAATTCAAGAACAGAGTGGGGTCCACTCCCCCTCAACCTTCTAGGGTAAAATCCAATGGCATTCCAGTCCTTACTCCCCCCTCATAGCGCACAAAGCTGGGCAAGAAAGCGTCAACAGTAAAGAACATCAGCAGTACATAAATATTTTTTTAAATCAAATACAGGGCATACATTACAATGCAGGCCTGTCAACAAGAAGCGAGCTGTAAGCTATAGAGGGAAAGAAGAGTAGATGATAGCAACTGATAGTTTATGAAGACAGCTCCTAGTAAGCTTGTCATCCATAATCAGCTTTATTAAAGTTTTCTTAGTAAGTTTTAAGCTTTTTCAGTACTCCCCAGCACTCTGTCTTGCAGAATGAAAACACCTCTCTTCTTGAAAAATTCACCTGTTGACAGAAAACACAGCACCTTCTACCAATTTAGAGGCCCATCAACCATGCAGCACAGCAGGTAAACAACTGAATCCTGCTTCTTTTTTTCCTCGCTCCTCCTGAGAGAGGAATAATTTAGAAGTAACTATGGTATTGCTTTGCTCTGATGTACAATAAACACCAAATGGTAACAGTCCCTTTTCAAGCATTATTCAAAAGGATGCTATAAGAACAAGGACTCACAGGTTGTGGAGGGGATTGACAAATGAAAGTCCTTTATATTCATCACTATAGTCCCTTCTGTTTGCTGCTTAAATGTGGGAAAACACAACGCTATTCCCTAGGAGCAGGTCTGGAAGAATACATATGATAATTTGAACCTACCTGATGCTCAATTAAAGAAAAAGTTAGAGAAACTCCATTGAAGTAAATATTACTACACTGATGTAAAGCAAGTATTAGCTCTAGTCAACGGTACAGATCTTTAGAAAAACAAAGAAGCCTGGTCAAGTTACAACCAACAAAATTTCTTCCGGTAGCTGGCAGTTGGAGAACTTGAATTTGACAGTAGAAAAGCATATCTGCATTTTATTAAGGGACTGGCACTATGGAAGTTTTTACACATCACTGCAGCATGAAGTGACACGTAAGAGAAAGGTGGATGATGAGAGCCACTAGGTCTGTAAAGCGAAAAGCTTAGTGGTAATACATAATTAAAACATATACAAGACAGGATTTTCCAGTCCATCAATGAAAGACAAGACCAGAATGCTACTGCTGAGATGTGGCCACACAAATGGTCCTACAACAATTCTGCTGCAGAAAAAAACCCAAACAGGCATTTTTGTCCCTTTGCAGCTCTGTAACAGGCTGGAACACTGTAAGCCTTGTCTTTGACATTACTCTACATATTCCAGCCCTAAGATTGTGCGTATTATTATTTGACATAATTCCCAAGAAGAAAAAACCACAAGCAAATATTTACTATGCTTGTGAAAGTTTATGTAGACCCTGTTAATTTACAAACTTCTGCTATTTGTTAACACCAAAACACCCACAGGTGTTTGCTCCTTTGCTTTTCAGTGAGGATACTATTTCCATTGCCTACTCATAATTGCATTAAACTGTAAAATATCTGGCAAGAGTAAAGCAAGAAGATAGGTCTGAAATTCAAGCAACTAGAGGCTTAAGTAGACTAGAGGTTTAAATAGAGGAAAACATGCAGACACAGGAGGATTTTCCCTACACTATCCTCTAGTGCTTTTCTTATTACATGGTTATTGTTTCCCTCCCTGCCTCAGCCTATGCAGTTAACACCGAGCAGGTGCTTGCTCCATCTTCACTTCTTCAACATGTCTTGGGCTATGGCCTGAATTCCACCAAGTCCTGAGAACTGCTCCGATTTAACACTGGTACCCATGGGGCACTCAGCCCTGATCCTTGGTGGGTGGCAGACCTAGTACCAACAGGAACTGGTTTTTTTTTCCCCAAGGCAACCACAGGGGTTGCAGTCCAAGTTATGTAGCCTGAACTAGTTCTGGAGTCTTGTCCTTACCAACTGTGCATATCCTAGAGATAAACAAAATTGCTATTTCTAAGTTACCTTTCCCCACAGTTTGCAAGGTTAAATACATTTTGGAAACTGTTTTTAATACTTACTAAAAGGCATTATGTGAAAACTTTTTTTTTTTTTTAAAAAAAATCATTGTCCAGCTGCTACTCTTGTAATACTTCCCTACATTTATTACACAGTAGATAGCATCAGCAATGCTTGATTAACAACATCTTCACTCAAGTACACGAGGGAAAGCTTTTTAACACTATTTAATACTCACTTTATTAATGTGTTTTCTAAATAGAAACAAGATAATTTTCCCCTGCTTGCCCCCTCTAAATAGGGCAGATGTGGATCTCTTCAGTAAGTAGCAAACCTGACACCAACAGTTTGTCTAAAACATATGACATTACAGTTGTGCATGCAAAGCTTCAGAGTTAAATGCATGTATCTGTACAAGCCATATATTAAAGTATTTAAAGATTATTTCAATATTGGTTTCTACAGTACACTTATTTTGGCTCTCTGCTTTATGTGGACTGGGCAGACATGAAGCCTTTATCAGTACTTCATAACTTTTCTATGAAACTTCAGTAGAAGATTTTTACCATGTAAAAATAAAAATATCCCTCCGCCCCCGCCTTCCCTGCAACACATGAACTCAAACCTGCTTGATTATTATGTGCACATGAAATAACAAGTACAAGTTTCCAAAACAGAAATTAAAGCCCTCCTTAAAAAAAAAAAAAACCCTTTTCATTTCATTACGAGAAAAGGATTTTTCTTGTTTTTATCTCACAAATGACTATAAACAGAAAAATACTGATCACCCGTGAATACGTTGTTACTTAGCTGGTGTCTTCTCAGAAATATATTACTTGGCACATAAATTCTTTTTATGTCATAACTGGTTTACCTTGCAATTATTTAAACAAGACCCTTCTGTGAGCTCATTTCCTAAACTGTTCAAGTAGATCATTTTATAGACATTGACTTCATATTGAAAAATGAAGAAGGGATAGATTTTCACAACTACCTTCCTATACTCGGATACCTATTTTAAAAGACAGGTATCTTTCACCACTATCTTTCACCACTGTTTCCCTCAGTCACAAGTCTTGCTGATGAACCACCATGATTTGTTATCTCAGACTCCTCTTGTATTTGAGATCAGCTCTTGATCGTAGGGTTTTGGCACTGCAGTTCAACTGTGTCCTGCTTCTCTTTCCCTCTTATTTTGAAATGGGTTATTAGGGCCGTCTCTTAGACAATAAGATAAATAATAGCTGTTGAGTTTATTGTATTTGAAGGTCATTTTTCACTCCACCTTCAGCAATGTCTATTCACAAGCTGACCAACATCTGTTGTGTAGGAACCGTAAATTCTTTATGGGAAAATAATTGAATCACTAGACAGAGGAACACCAATATGAAATACATTGCCATTAATTCCCTTTCCCGCTTCCAAAGTTCACAATCTGCTGTGAGAGGTTTGTTAGAATGATGTATGTATTTAATTTAATCCAAATGGGAAATACAATAGGTTCCAAAATGTTAAGCATACCATGGCCATTATTACCACGTATTAGCTGTGATCCACAATATGACCCCACATTTCCCCGATAATATAGGGATTTCTATTTCTCCACAGTTTATTATTTTTCTTTTTCCATCTTAATTCACACATAGCTGCATATATCTTCATTATACAACAGGAAGAACAGAACACCTTGTTCTCTGTCCTCCTGGCAGCCCCCAGAATGATTGCTTTCAGACAAGGAAAAACTGGAGATCAATGCAGGAAACAAGGTTCTATTACTGCCATAAAACTTTACCTCTCAAGTCCCTGAGTTGCTTTTATCTCATGGGCTGCTGCATAGGATGTCTGAGAAGACATTTAAGAACAATATTGGCATCCATTTATAATTAAATAAGCTGGACAGATAGAATCCATTAAGCTCCCAAGCACACTATACAAGCAACGATATCCTAAGACTCCCCTTGCTGTGGATAACCATTCCAACTTTCACATAGCAAGTATCTAAATACAAGCCAAACTGCAACCATTAGTTCTATGACTTCTCCCACAACTGCTTGGTTCCAACTGGTACTCACACTCATTAGTAATGAATTGCATTCTATTTCTGGTTTGGATTAGCCAGGGTTCAGTTTCAAGACATCATTTCTTACTACGTTTTGCTCTGTAGAGCAAAGTGCTTAGAAGTCACTACAAAAACAGAGTGATACAATCACGTCTCATTATTCATTTTCAGGAGTTGTATTCATAACTCTAGGAATCTCATTGCAGGACACAGACTTTGTCATTTTTGCCCCAGCAGTGATCAAAAGCTCATTATCCAATATAATTCCACTGATCCTTTTCACTCCCTCCACTCTAGATGGGAGCTCACCCTATTTCGAGTATCATCCTCAGTCTTCATTTCTAGAAAAAAGATGTTACATTTGGTAAAATTAATATATTTTATTGGCAATCAAACTAATGATATATTCTTACAAAATTGCACTGCTAAGGGCAATACACTCATCTCAGTGCATGATCAGTTACTGCTATGCAACTTAAGCATAGAATACATCACAAAAATGAAAAGCAAATTCAATTCCAGTGGTATCCAGTACACTTATTCTCACTCTACAATTCACACAGCTGTTGACAAACATAAGATAGGAACCACGACAATTTAACCAGAGAATAAACTAAATAATCATAGTTCATTCAACATTTAGTCCTCAAAAGCCTCTTACATAGTTTTAAGGATTCGGATCTGGTCCAGTAGATGCAACTGGATTGTAAGACATGCTTGAAGATGAAAATTACAATACTGTTCAAATTGTACTATAGAAATCCAATAAAGAACTTGAGAGCATCTGTCCAGTAATAGAAAAAGATTTTTAAAAAGCCAAAAGCAATCAGTACCTAGTCTTATCTCCTGTCAATCCAGGATTGCTGGTGTGATGCTGGTGATCATTTTCACAGAATCATATTCCACTGTGAACATACCAAATGGATCAATTCTCATTATCTCCGAGAGATGCAGAGATATTCAAATTGGCTTGGGAAGGCTCTTTGCCAAGAGGTAGAGCATCATAACCCCAGTGTAGTTTATTGGTTGGGAGCCAGCTTGGTTCAGTGCTAGCCCTGCTATTTCCATATAGTGCCGAGCTCCTGCATGTGAATATTCTACCAATATTTTAACAACTTTATGCAAGTCCCCCAGTGTCCTCTTTTAGATCTCATCAAGGCTGCCCACACTCCAAGTGAATAAATAAAAGGTGGGTAACCATAACTTTTCTCATTTTTCCAGACAGGAATATATGTTCCATTATGAAAAGGAAAAAAAAAAATCATCACGCTAGCTGTCTATAAACTTCAATTTTCTTTCCCCTAGTTTCTATAACTGCCCCGCACACTTACAGTAATACATCTCACAAAGTTTCAAGCTTATATACAACAGGTAGATATAGCTATCATCTAGTTACTTCTAGTGTCTGCCTCCTAAGGTCTACTTTGTCTTCTGACTGCACTGTAACTGTGAAAACCTCATCACAGAATGAACTATAAAATACAACCTGTAAATACTCTTATCTAGAGGAAGATAAAGAAATATTCCATTTTCTCTTCCATCTTCTTGGATGGCATATTCTTTTCCTTGGACTACAAACTGTATCTTAAAGACTACCCTTCATCAGATTATGTGAAAGAAGGTTTTTTTGTGGACTGCTACATACTGACAATTTGTTTCTGCAAAACAGATACTACTATTGCTTTTTGAAACAGGGAAACAGTGCTGCACTTAGGTTTGGGTGGTTCTTTCTTCCATCCCCAAACACAGTATGCTTTAGTGAAGATTCAATTTTAATGTTGTTTTGTACCTTTAAAGATACAGCTTTGCACTTACAGATTCCTACACAGAAACTGTCAAATAAAAAAAAAAAATAAAAGAAAAAAAAAACAAGGCGCGGGGCAGAATTTAGCAACAACTAGCATCTCTCCCTCTAAAACATTCTATGGTTGCTACTGAAATAAAGCTGCAGCAAAACAATTTGGGAATTTAAGTTTAAGTCTGTGCCTTGAAGCCACTTTAATTAAGTTAAATAACACTGTCCATTTCTCCTCTAAGCACAGCAGGAAAAGAAGGGATTCTTTCCTAAATCCAAAAGCCATCATTAAAATTCCTTCCCAAAAGGTCTTTGCCTGAACAAGACTCCTAGCCAGCTTCTTCATGGACAGATGTACATTAGTGCTTTGTAGCATGTTTTTAAGTGTATCTGTTTTCAAGTGATGGATTCCTCACTTGGCCATTCATAATTTAAAACTGCCATTCTCACACAAATTATGTCAGGATACAAATAAATATATGCAGTATATTGCCCAAATTAAGAGTAGTGGAGACTGCTCTTAGGTTTTGTTTTGTTTTTTGCTTGGTTCCCCCCCCCCCCAAAAGAGAGCAGATTCAAGAGAGGGTAACAAACTGAAAAGGTTATCAGCTGCTAATAGACATGCCAGTCTGCGAGTGAGTACAAGTCAAAGAACAAGTTGCCCTTGGCTAGCTTTGGTAAGGTTTGATCACAAACATATTAGAGGAAGACATTTATCTATATGCACAGGTGCATGCAAAACACCATTTAACTTGCTTTGAAAGCACATAAACGGATTGACAGCTTATATCAAACAGCTCCATATTAAAAAAAAAATAAATTTGCAGTGTTCTGTTCTAAAAAGGAGTACTTGTGGAAACAAGTTCTAACAAGAAGTTTGTTGCTAGTTTTACTAGTGATGTACCATTTAGAGATGGGAGGGGTAAGGTATAATAGTAAACTATCAGAAGTACAGTACTCTGCTCCCACTATGCCTGTAAGCCCTTTTCAAGGGTACCCATTAGGTTATCTGAGCCTTTTTCGTTATCCATAAACTTGAGATATGCATTACATTTTTACTTTTCCATTCCTAAGAGTGTAATAATAGAGCTGGACTGAAAGTAACAAAATGAAAAGCTGATACACAAAATTTCATGTCAAGTTTTCATTTAAAGCAAATGCTTTTATTTCACAGCTAAACAATAGAAAATCCAAACACTTCAATAATTTAATTCTTTCTTTTTTTGAGCATGCAAGGAAAAAGACTTTATTTCAGAGGTTCTCCCCCCCCCCTTTCCTAACCTTCCTTTCCCTTCAAGTTTAACTCAGATTTTTGCAATATTTGTGGTGAGCCTTAGAAAAATTAAAACAAAAAAGTAATAAAATGTAAGTAAAGAGAGAAAAATCAAGGTTTCTAAGATAGCAGCAGCATAGACAGGATTTGGCTCAGGACATAATTGTTCCTTTAAATAGCAGTTCTTCTCTTTTGTTTCTTGTAAGACCCAGAGTAGCCCTGACAATACTGCTCTCTGTTCTACGTAGCTGTGAACAGTACCAAATCTCTGTCTCCCTCTTGCTCTTCCCCAACCCCCAGCCCCCTTTGTTCCCACCCTTAGCAAGACAAGGAACCACCCACAAATAAATGGTTCATGATTTTGAAGGTTGGGTTATTCCAAGTTTAGATGGGACTTTCTGGAACTCTGTTAAAATAAATTTCCAAACTGCGGGCACGCTTCTGCAAAAACACTTCTACATAGAACACGGAAGACAAGGCAGGAGAAGCTCCAAACTCAAGGTCTTATTAAGTTTTGGTGTTTCTTTTTTTTTTTTTTTTTTGAAAAAAATTACACAAGTTTACACCAAGCTTACTGTTCCCTACCAGCATTTGAGCCAGTTAATTAAGTTCCTAACATAAAATACATATGCTACCACAGGTTTCTTCACAAGACTTCCTTCTCACCCCACCTCTAGTGTTACTACATATAGATTTGATGGGGTGGGGCTTCAGGGATAGATATGAGTTAACATCAGATCTCCTCTAGCTTTGTTTGAAATACTGCTTTAGTTTTGCATGCTTTGTAGTTCCTACTAATTATATGTTTATATAGCTCTACTTCTATTGAAAACAAAGCTATTACAGACCATATATGCACAAAATTACAAAGATGAAGCAATGCTAAATGAATGACAACTGGAGAAACCAGATACCTTTAGAGAAACTTCATCCTGCAATACATTCAGCTTGCTATTCTAATAAAAATGGTAGGCTACTCATACAGCTTTCCATTCATCTACAACAGCAGCAGCAGATTTTCTGTCTGACAAACAGAAACTCTTTATGAAAAAAAAATTTTCAGAAATAAAAATCATATAAGGGCCCCATGATAGATACACACTTTTGAAAGAGATCTTACCACATAAACCACAGTGGTAAAATACACACAACTACGAGTTACTTTTGCAGAAGCCTCACTTTTTCAAAATTAAGGAGATGAACTCTAAGCACTGTCTTATCATACATATTTCTCCAGTGGTAGCAGAAGAATGTGCCTTGCTCAAACTTGCAATGTGGAATTTTATTAATGTGAAGCAAAGAAACTCCACAATATCTGGGCTCAGTTTAAACAGTCAAAGAATATATTTTTTGTGCAAGTCACACATTGAAAGACAAATGATTCATAATGAATATATGTTAACAATGGATGAAAAAAGTTACAGACAGCATTTGACACTTACAAAAAGTAAAATACTGTATCTGAAAATTGGCCCTCTGTGGCAGGCACCTATCATACTCCAGGAGTCAGAAATATAAAAACAGAATACTTTAACCATGAACCGCCTGACTGAAGTGTTAATTATGATCCACTTACCATACGTATGCCAGCAAATCTTATATATCATCTATCTTTGATATTAAAAGAAAACATTTCCTGGAAGACCAGTCAAAAGATATGAAGAGTCATTCTTTACTTACAGCTTCAGATGTGTGAAAGTTCGGGGGGAAGAATTTGAAGGAGTTAGAAGAACATGCTATCACAGTTGATAGCTAGACTGCTTGAAATCATAGAAAACATCCATAAATCTCAAAATTGTCTGTACAGTTAGTTCCTGTATTTAAAAAATGAAACCACAATGACTGACAGTAAACAGCAGGTTTTAAGGTGAACATCACTGTAAATCATAAAGGAAAAAACCACAGGAAGGATGACCAGTTGATTATATTTAATATGCTTCTTTCTAATGAATCTGGTAATCCATAATATGAAATTAGACAAGAAAAGCCCATCTTAAAAAATTAATATTCAGTGTAAACATATTGGACCATATTTTACTGATTAGAACGACAACAGGAATGCAAATGATTTTTTTTTTTTTAATGACCTTGCACAAATCCTTTAGATCCAGACTACTGTACTTTCTAAAATGAGCTTTAGAGCCCAGAGGGATTTTGATACACATCAGCTGCATCAGAATCTTGTGAAACACTTCTGGTTTGTGTTGAAAAAGCAAAGCGCCTGAAACATTGACTACCAGAATTCCAAGAGATACTTGGTGGGGATTTTGGCTCAGTAAGCACACTGACTGATTGACAGGACACTGCAAGGTTAGCAGGCCATCTGGCTGTCCCTCATATACTCAAAGGAGACATGATATCCTGCCTTTTATGCTGTGGAGAGTGTGTTGGGGTGACAGAAATAGAAAAAAGAAATATTGATAAAAATTAAGCCATGATAGGCTCAGAAACAGTATTCACCTCATTCCTCATGGAACTAATCAATAAATGGTATCCCATGGATAAAATGCTGAACAGATGTAACAAAAATTTAAAGATGCTTTGGGCAAATACTGCCAAAAGATCAAATAATAAGCCATCTAGGCAGAGGAGATTTTGACAAGAAAGCACTGAAGTAGCATTAGAGACCACTGAAGATACTGAAAATGCTCTGGGCTAAACCGTTCCATGCTTGCGGGAATGAACATAGCACAACTACCACTCCCTTCATATGTGTAGCCAGTGCGAAAGTCAGTGACATCTTTCTTTCCTGTAGAATTTATCCAGTTGAAAGGCAGCCAGCACAAGGAAAGAATAGCTTCCACATGAATACTGTGTGCCTTCCTCTGCTCAATTCTGAAGGGATCCAAAGGCATGGCTTTTCAGACCCCACAGTACCCCTCATAACCCCTAAAGAAGTTTGCTGTGTCAGAAGGAAATCAGATAACATTATTTTGGCCTGTTCCTACGATGATATAATACAATCATTGAAAAAGATACAGTTTCATCCATTGTGTTTTCTCCTTGCCAACACTGCAGATGTTTTACAATCACTTATTTTGATTTTCTGGAGACCTACTCTGGCATACCTGGCCCAGCCTCAAAACACAGTGCTTGTTCATTGAGAAGGCAAAAACCTCTGGAGCTCTGAAAAAATATCTGTGTGCTCTCTATATATCTTGTAACCAATATATTCTCTTTGATATAGTATTATTGTCTAAGTAAGTTTCAAGTGAAAAGATTATAGTGTTTAAAAGACTGAAACTTATGCTGTAACTGTCCTGTACTATGAGTTTCTGGCCATTTTCCTCTGAAAACAAAATAACCAAAACTTTGTCTTTTTCATTCTACATCTTGCATTTACACAGAAACATTATTATGACAGACAATTAGTAACTTTTTAAAATATGAAGAATAAAAATATTTATTTCAAAGTTGTCTTTGATAACTTTTTTCTAAAATTTCATTCAAAGTTAACCCTTTAGAGGATTTTTTTTGATATTTTTATTAATTCCTTTAAGAGTTACATATTTCTAAGTAAAGCAAGTTATATGTGAATATGGACCATTATCATCAAGTTTACTAAGGACTTAGAGCATGTTGTGATTTAGGGTTAGAACTACCTCAAGCAGATACCTAAAATATCCTTCTTTTCCTGGATTTCAAATTAGATTAAATAAATCTACTATTATTTTTTCATTTCACAAGATATTTTGTTCACGTTTTAAGGATTTTCACCAGCTAATGGAATAACAAAGCCCCCAAACCTACCTGAGCAGCTTTTCAAGCAACCAGCCACAACACTAAAGCATAGGCTCATGTGTTAACTCACTCCAGCACCAAGCCTTTTGTCCCTCATCCTGCAAAGTACTTCAGTACATCGTGCTCAACTTTGAATTTAATGCAATTTCTTTCCTGTTCGATCAGGATCATTCATGTTCCAAAGAACTGACAGCAGCCTGTAGAACTACAGATTCTGTAACATTCATATTTAATTCTGCTAAATGCTACTTGTGCTCTAGAGAGCTTGAAGACCTGCTCTTGTACATAGCAGTGAAGCTGCATATCTACAACAGTAGTTACAGCAAACACCTTTGTTGAAATGATTTGGATTAAGATTTGTTTTGGTGACATTGATTTACTGATGAACCCTTGTTTTAATGTAAAGCAACACTAGCACCTCTAAATACATTTGATTGCGACTCCCTTCAGATAATTTATCACTCAGTCACCTGACCGTAGAGGTAAGAGGCAGATGCCTGTTTTCTCTAAGACGGGCACCCCTTAAACACATGCTAGATATAACAGCAACCCCCCTCTGCCTACCCATCAGCCAAGATGATGCACATGAAGGTTAGAAGCCTGCTCCTTGCTGATCAGTTCTCTCCATTTCGTGGCACCTACTGTGCAGCCAGAAAAGGCATAAAAACCCAAAGCAGATTTTATTTTTTACTGAAGTCACACACATACAGGACTCAGGAAAAACGACTATGCAGACTTGAGTATGGGTGCATGTGTTTCTGAAGCTACTTTTGACAACAGCCTAACACATAACAGGTGCATCAGCATAAATCAAGGACTGATTTATTACGGACAACAAATGGTCCTTCCACAACCAACATTCTCAATTTATCATATTATAATTGAAGTGTGGCCTCTCTATAGCCAACCAATATGCCAAGCCAGATGGCATATACTTCTCAGAGCTCCAGACATCAGAAATCCACAGCTCAACCTTTGAGGCTAACCAGATTGCTCTTAACTGTACCAGATGTAAAGACAGAGTATGCATGCTTTTACAGACCCAGAGAACAGAACTGAACTTCAGTTAAAGTCAGCTAGGCTTAACCAGGCACACAATACGTACTTCTGATTTACTGGCAGTGAAAAATAACTAGATTTTAAGAACCATTCTTGCACTCACTTGAACTTTGTAGTATTGAACCCATCTTAGTTTAACATTCATTCAGTTTGCTCCTGCACAGTTACGTGTTAGCCATAGTCTTGTGCATTTTCCTTTCATTGAACGGATGTCAAAAATAGCGCTACAAATAAAGTCGCAATATTTAAAAACAGACAGATATGCCTAACTCCAGGCAGCATTACAACCTTTTTCCTCCCAAGGTTTTGAAACATTGTCCATCTGTACTTTAAACTGCAGCTCTATTTTCAGCCACTTCATCACTCCTCCCCATGGGAGAAATGAGAAGCATCAAGAGCCACTGAACACAGGATTTCCACAGCTGATCAGCACATCACAACTCAAAACAGATGTTCTCGTCATCATGGTGCACTGGGAAAACATCAGTACATTCAATAGCTTCTTACTCTTTTATGCTGTTCTCATGTTAGTCCCAGCTCTTACATATCTAAAATTTGGGGGGTTGATTTCTTACCAGAAATGCATAAGGTAAACTACAATATTTCCAAGGAAAACTGAACCTTAACATGGTTTACACTGTCAAAGTTAGATAACCTTGTAATTTAGAAAAACAAGTCAGATTGTTTACGAGAAGTAGGATGCAGGAACAAGAAAAGACTCCTGAAAAAAACCCCCACGCATATCCCATCTACTCCAAGAGTTCCAAAAGCATCAGACTACTATATTTTTCCTATCACTCTTCATTCATCACTACTTCTATAATAATCATATCTTATATATATGTATCTTTCATACTATTACAGCCAAGAACATTTCCTTTTCAGTGTGTATCT
>VFFE01007182.1:3649891-3684010 GCA_008921705.1 Burhinus oedicnemus
GTTTTTTTGGTTTGGGGTTTTTTTTATTTTTATTTTTTTTCTTTTTTAAAAAAAAAATCAGCTTTTTTTGTTGTTATTTGTATGTTCTATGCATATTCCCATAATTATTTTTAAGTATTCTCAAATACTGATGACAAACTTCATAGCATCTCCCAGGGTTTAAATACGAATCATCAAAAATAGTAGTTGACTGCACATGGTGTGCCTCATAGGTTGCCCAAGAAAACGTTGGTAGTTCATACCTTGGCACAGACTGTCACACACACACACAAAGAAAATCCCATTAAAAATTCATGTGATTTGTTCTTCTTTAAAACATGTTTCACATTTATGTTCTTCCCATATTTTGTCTGAACAACAACAGCAGCACTTAGCTTGCAGTAAATATTTCTGCTACACTGCATTAAATATTTGGGCCACACAGTGCAGTATTCTAGTACATCTACAGAGCAATGGTAAGGTCGGTTTGGAATTTAGCTGTATTCTCCGTTAAAATTAAAAGAATAAATATGTTGCAAATCAGAACAAAATTCTTTGTTGTTGTAATTCTAGAGAGAAAGCACAGATCCTGACTTTAATTCTAAATTGAACTACTAAGAAGGCTATTCATGTTTATAATCCTACAAAGAACAAGCACACGCAATAAACAATACCTGATGCTTCAAAGTAAAACTAAGCCAAAACAGAGTCTCACTGACAAGAAACCTGACAGGTTGAGTTGCTACTAAGTTTCTACAGAGTTACAGATAAAAAGGTATTTTTCTCCTAGACATATTCTATATTCTTATAAACTAGCCATAAACCCCAACTGGTTTCCTGCTTTTTCCTTAAGCAACTATAAGTACTCAAAATTCTAAAATTCACCAGACATGTTAATAACTCAGCCATGGCACTGTGAAGCAACAAACCCCTCTACAGGAACACCCTGTGAAGTGCTCCTCACCATCACTAACCTTGAAGCGCGAGCACCCCACAGGAAAGCATTCAGGATCAGCCTGCTCTGCTGCCACCTCCACCAGCTTTGTCCTGTCCTTCCACAATACATGAAGTGGGAGAAGTAGCTCCATCTTTGCACCTCCCTGCTCTGTCCTGTCCTTCCACAGCACGTGAAGCGGGAGAAGCAGCTCCATCTTCTCACCTTCAGCAAGGCAGTACTAACGAAGCCACAGCATGCTTGCTTTATTGCCTTTCCTTGATTAAGTACTCCCCAGCACCTGCTTTGCCCTCTGAGGTCAATATGAGGCATCGTTCATGCCCCTTTCCTAATCCATCCTCCCTCAGGAGTATTACCTATTGTATAAACAGGCATCTTGTCTCTGCCACCTCCCAACAGCATTTGCACTGGATCTGGTCAGGAAAAGCAGTCACCAGTTGTGCCTTGTCAAAGAGGCAATGGCTGAAAAGCACCTTGTTGTCACTCGCTCTCCTCACAGGCCAGGTGTGAGAATTAACTCATCAGCTTCTCCTCAGCTCACCTCTCTCTCCAACCAGGACCTACCTCCCATCTATTTCTGCCCTCTTTGTAAACCTCAAGATAACATTTTCATCATTCCTACAGCTGAAGTGAGCACTTTATTTCCTCTCCCATCGCAGGAAGGGATCCGCTCCCTCCCACCTCAGCTGACTGACCCTCCTCCGCGCCTCCGCAAGCGGCCGCCGGGCGCCGCCCTGGTGCCGCCCCAAGATGGCGCCGGCAGCGCCGCCGTGAGGTGACGGCGCGCGAGGGCCGAGGGCGCGCGAGAGCCGAGGCCCCGCTCCGCAATTAAGGAAAATCAGATTTCCTCAAGCGTCCCCCAAACCCCCACCTGGGAGACTGAGGCACAGGAAGATTGTTTTCCCCCCTCTCCCAGCTCTGACAGCCGAGCAGTTCACTCTGGGAGGCTCAGGACTTCCCTCCCTGTGCCCTGAGTCGCTGTCGTACAAATCTATGTATCACCCCGCCAAATTTTAAAGCCAAAAGAAGGCCCAGCGTGGTGGTATAAAGCAAGCTTGATGCTTATGCTAGAAGTAGGATACTAATAGTTCCTCCTGTCTTTTATGAATTACAATGCTTATATTAGGGGTGCGTGTTTTTAAGAGTTTCTTATATGCGAGTTCCTACTTCAGAAAAAGCCTTTTTGGGCATGCGATTTCTGGCCTTTATTGCATCTTAACTTATGGCAGGTACTTAAAACAAGAATCGTCTACAGCAAGGAACGGAGAGAAATACTTCCTCATCATTTGAAACATAAAATCTACGTATCAAAATCAGTAATGGCTTTGATGTCCCATAAACTCTCAAAAATTATTTTTTATGGGGGCATCAATAAACAGTCTGCTAAATATTAAACAGAATACTCTAATGCTGGTTGTTATAATAATGTAAAACTAGAGTGGTGTAACCAGAGATGGATAGATGCTTTGCTTTTATAAATAACCCATCTACAAGAGACTTAATGACAAGGAGAGAGTAGCAAATCAAAGAAGTCCAATCCATAACTACAGGCAAATGAGTCATTCTTGGTGGCTAAACAATAGCCAGACGAATCATCTTTGACAGAGGTTCACCATATTAATCATGAAAAAAAGATGATTATGGGACAGCAACACAGCAGAGCCACACATACATTGTGTGACTAATACAGCAAAGCCAGAGGATCTTAAAATTTAACTGAGGTTGAAAAAGAGCATTACATTTTTTTTTCATTAACTGAGGGCAGGTTATACAATGCTTAGTCATTATTAAGGAGGCACCTTCCTGTTCACGTTGTGCATTTTATGATCGAAGTTGCATCAAAAGATGTATGCAGATTGTTTTTAGATGAAAAGCATTTCCATCTGAATAAATGATAACCGTGCCTCTGATAATAAATACCCTTCAATAAAGCTTCTATGTAGTCAGGCAAAAAAATATTATAATAATAAACAGTGAAGAAAAGTCATAAGATTAGTCTTTTTCCATGAAATGAAAGTCAATGCAAACAGAAGCTAGGAAAAATGTAGGCTACAAATTAATCTAAGTGACCAGTGATGCTGATTCTTTACTTCCTGAGGAGTCTGCTATGTAACAAAGAGGAAGAAAACAGCAGGCATTTGGGATTTTTTAAACAGCATTTTGGCTACAAGATAAACTAATTGTCTTAGTGGGGAGACACTACTATTTTTGTGAGACTGGACTGTACTTGCAGCTCTGCTGGACTCAGTGCGATTGTAACTATGGTAGTAACGCAGCTCTTCTCTCGGAGTACTAGGTCACATCAATTGCCTTTTGAAAGCATTGAAAAAAACCCTCAAGGCAAGTCTCCTTTCTCGCTGAAATGGCTGGACCAGCCTGGGGAGGTAGGCAACACGTTGACAGTGCAGTATTAGTATCAGCACCAAGGGAAAAGGACAGATGTATTCACTTTTCTTCTGAAGAATAAGTGTGAAGTTGTATTGGGCAGCTTAAATAAGAGAAAGGGAAAAGCAACAGAAAGGAGGGAGAGGAAGCAAGATTGACAAGGTAATTTAATATATATTCTTCGTGTTTCACGTAATAGGCCTCATCACTCTGTAATGAAGCTTTCAAAGTTTCCCAGATGCTCTCAAATGCAATCTTGGCATAAAGTGATTTTTATGCATGGATGCATTATTTTCTCTTTATCTGCTATATATTAAGAACAAACTGGAACGTGCTCTAACAAAGTTCCAACCTACTCTTCTAGGCATAGATGAAACAAAACAAAATAACACTTTCCAACATTAACAGCCTTGAAGAAAAAGGAAATAATGGAGCAGTACTAAAAACACTCAGTTAATTTCTCCGTGGATTAGCCAGATTTTTCTGCAGGCTGAGCTACTGTTTCCTGTAGCCCTGCCACATTCTGTTTTGACCTTTTCGTTTTCAGTTCTACCAGGACTGTTAGTCTTGTTCAGCATGTGGATAAGAGATCAAAAAGGGAGGAAAACGGGACTCAGTACTTCAGCAGATGGCACTCTTCCCTCCTGAGTCAGGGCCTGAACCAAGGCTCCCAGGCTGTGGTTTGGGGTGTTTGGGCTGCAGGACTTGCCAGCTCTCAGACAGCCTGTGCAAGGACAAACCGTCCCAGCCACTTGTGTCCTTGAAAATGTCCATGTTTTGTTTGTAAAAGACAACCAAGAGAAAGATTGCCTCATCTTGGGAGTCACCCAAATCGGGCAGATGGAATCATGTCACTTTGCTTACAAAGTCATTCACATTCCGCCTTGGATTCAGCTAATCTTCCCTTTAACCACAGAGTGCAAAGTTGTGTTCTTCAACAGATTCATCTTAGGTGGACTTGTTCATTTAGCTTTATCTTAACACTTTGTCCAACTCTTCATGAGCATAAGAAAAGATCTTGTCAGTATTTCTTTAGTAGAAATATTGGTTTCTCACCATAAATCTAGAAGTCATATCAAAGAAAAACAACAACGTTTCCCTTTGATAAGAGCACATTACTCCAGGGAGATTTATCTGCAGAAGAGGTGGCACATGTAATATGTTCAAATTCAACAGTTTTGCATGCAATTTCCTTTTCCAAAAGCCATAGCAAAAATTGGTACCCCAAGTAATTTCTAATTTGAAAGCATATTGACTGAGATAAAAACTGTATTCACAATACAGAACAAAAGATGCAACATATTTCATGTAACTTTCATGTAACATTTCAGGAAAAGATCACAAATACAAGAAAACTGAATGCAACATGGAGAGGACTAACCACAGAAGCCTGCACTGTTCACTAAAGACGGCCATAAGATTTTCCCAAAGGCATAGGAAATATGTAGCATGGTCACCTGGCCTTTTTCAGGTGCTGTCACAAAGCCAATGGACATGTAGCTTTTTGTGCTCAAAATTTTGTATCAGTATTTAAGCTGCAGGAATATTTGGGCACCTCAGTAAACAGACTGACACTGTACATGTACCTCCTGATACTGAACCAGCTACCAGTGAAGCAAGGGAGATGGTGAAGAAACAGCCAGAAGGTGTCCTGAGCACTTCAGGTCATTCTACAGTCATGAGTCTCAGAAACTGCTGTTCTTACTCTATCACCTGTTAAAGGAGAGATTTAAGAAACTAAAACCTAAGGCAGATTTCATTAGGAGCCTTCTGGCATGTCCTGGCAGAAGACAGCACTTGGAATTGATGCAACTCTCTGAGAAGACAGTCCTTTTAAAAAAATCCTGCAACATTTTAAAGGGGAAAAAATAGAGACTCGAAGTAGAGCCAAGTTTTAAATTTTTCAGTGTTCATTTCTGATCAGAGAGAAAGAGGCTTTCATGTAAAGTGGCAGAATTTCTGCAAAGATCAGAACTAGAAGCTACAGTGACTTCAAATGCTCTGCCCACAAAGAACCTTTTTCATTATTTGCTTTATTGTTTGTGATTATGAAATGAGTCAAAAAAAATGTATTAAGTATTCAATTTGAAGCTCTGCTTGGAAATAATCATACATTATAGCACTTCTGATGGATTCATTATTGGCTAAATATCAATGTATTGAGTTAGGTATGTCAACAAAAGTTTAATACCAAATTGTTAAGAATATAGGCTTCCCATGCCCTATTAATTTTCACCAAATACATATAAAGCTGTACCTTTGTTATAACTTAAGCCTTTATGTTTGTTATAGTAAGTTTAACTTTTTGATTAAATTTCAGATGAGTGCATTGCAATTTCTCTCTCCTGGATTTTTCGCTGATAGATCTCAGAATCTTTGTGGAGATGAAACCTTATTTTAAAAACTAAGCCACCTACCGGGATTTGTTCTTAAGTATCTGCCTTCTGCCAACCAACAGGTCACACTTCACACATGACTGTGATCTCATTAAACACCGCTGTACTGTCTCACGTCAGCCAGGAAAGCACTGAAAGGATAAACAGGATAGAGATCTGTTAAAAAAAACATGTATTTCAGAAAGTATCCATCAATAGTTAATATTAATTGCAAGTTCCTGCTGTACATGCTACAATTGTTAGTGAATTGTTACCTTGATCTAATTGATGATGTTTAAAGTATCTATATAGGTTTTCATCACTAAAGTTACTTTGCTTTCACCTCATGACACAACTTGGAGATAACGCTTTAAAGACAGTGTTTGACTGTACTGTTCCCTGTGAGTCACTGCAGACCAGCAATAATGAAGACTAGCATTGCAGCAGTGTCTGAAAACATCAATGCAATTGAGATAGGCCCAAAATAAAAACCTAAAATAAGTTAAGTTTGAACTGGACAAATGGCCTAAACACATATGTGTGTTTGAGAGGGCAGAGGCGATAAGGGACTTTGCTGGGGAGAAAGGAATTAAATCTGTAAATGATCTCCAGTCTAAAAGGTAGGATGATCTATTTCAATCATGGGTTGAAGAAACTGGAAAAACCTTAAACACACAGCAGGGGGGGGTGACTTCAAACCCAAGTTCCAAAATTCATGGCTCAGTACCATGTCTATCACTTGGAGTTTAATACAGCTAACAAACAGATAATTGGCAGTTAGTCTTTTCTCCTCCCGCAGCATAATGGAATGGGTTACATGGTAACCTTCAATTATGGGATATTAATCAGAAGATCATTTAAAATTTCCTACAGAAAGCACTTTCAGCTACCTTTGGGCCTAATAATAAATTTTATTCTGCATTTGGAGAAACTGACTGAAGCGCCAGTGCCATTTAGTGTCTTCTTTCACAGACAAGTGATTGTCCTAGGCAATTAAGCACCTGCAATACAGAGCCTGGTGAGAGTCGCTTCACTGCCAAATGTCTCTTTCACTGAGCAAACAACATGGTGAAATATGAAAAACAGAAGACTTTCTTTGCTCAGATGTGGTTTCCAATTTTTTTTTGTTGTTGTTGTTAGTGGCCTTTTCTTTCACAACTTGTTACTGCTCTGAATGAAGCACTGACAGGTATCTCAATAAAAATGCCAGTTTTCTTTTCAAATCAGTGGTATAAATTACTACATTTTTATCTGCAACACAGTTGCTCTAAATTCTATTGGAAAGCTTCATAGGAGAGAGAAAATGCTATTGCCCCTGCAGAAGAAAGACCCTAGAAAGAGGTGCAGAAAGATAACAGCACTAAAAATGAGAGTATGGACGTGGTCTGGCAAGGTTATCATCCCCAAAATATTTTTCCATGGGTGGCATGACATCTGGAGGAATTTTCCAGAAACTTTGTGCTAGCTGATGTGTGTGAATGCTCACTGCAATGCTGGGAAATTCTGGAGGGATTTGGTATATTCCCAGTGGTGCTACAAAATCCTTTGTTGGGTGGTTAGTAGCAACATAACCGTACTGCTTCCAGAAACTCACAGCTAGGAATACAAATGCTGCTAGTCTAAAAGGAGGGTAGGCAGGAGACTGGAGAAGAATTAGGGAAGCAATGGCCTTGTCTGAAAGACTTCTCAAAATGAGACATTTTATGGGCATATGAGTAAGTATCGACCCAGTCCTCAGTACTTCTGCACCAGCCTGGCAACCCGCCGTATGCTCAGGGATGTATGGCTGTCCTGGATTACAGTCCATCGATTCAGGTTTTGACTTAAAGTCAGAACTCTGACTCTCTCAGTTTGTAGAGGAAAGTTGTTCTAGTTCTTTTCTTCGCACATTGACATTCCTAGGATGCAATCCAGGCTCTGCCAGTTTTCTACCTGCGCTCGTTTTGTCACAAAAGGGACACTTGCAATTTTATAACCAACTGTATGGGTAACTTTCACAGGGGAATTGAGAGGTTCCTCATTCTTCCTCTTCAATCCTATTGCTGCATACGGAGCACCACATTAATTATACATGTCCAATATACACACATATTCTTCATGAGAATAAAATATGTATTTGCCTAACTATTGGCTTGTTAATCAAAGTATTTTGACCAGTGTAGTTTTTACTTTGCACATGACCTAAAAAAACCAAGGTTACTAACCAAGACAACCCTGTTCCAAAATTTTATTTCTCTGGCTGTGCATTTGGGAAAAATATCCCCTATTAGGTATCTAGTGAAAACTCTTATAGTTATTCCCTTACCTAGTAAAATGCTGAATATCATGTTGTTGTTCATACCCCACTGATGTTACTATCTAATAATTTCATTAACCATTTTCCTCACTATTTTTGGTTTGGATGTAAGATACCTGATTAAAAACTCTCCTGACCTCAGTGACTCAATAGGACTCTATTTTCATGAATAAAGGGCTCACCCAGTTCAGACACAACCAGAAACAGCCATAAGCCATAAATTCCTCTGTAGATCTGAAACTTTCCCTCAAAATTCAGCAGTAAGAATACATGCCCATTTCTATCTTTTGCCCAAACCAAAAAATGAGTTTCCATGACTTTTTTTTTAAGCTTGGGATTTTAATGAGAGTTTTAAAAAGATTATTAACATGGAGGACTACTTCTCTAATTGTAATAACCTTTCCGATTCTTTCGGAATAAATTTTATGAAACACTTTTCATGCGATTTGCTTCATTATCTTTTCATTTAAATCATCTTCAATGACACACCATTTAATTAGGTTTGTTGTGCAGGTACCGATGGTTAAACTTGTGCATTCAGCACATCCACTTTCATTTGACTAACGTAATAAATCTTATTCATGCCAATGTCACCATCCATTACAAAAATTAACAAGGCATCATCCAGTTAAACTAAGTTTGCAAAATGTTGTTTATAAAGAATTTTTCTTTCACACTGTTTGAGGATCCTTTATTGACGAGCTTCCTGGTGTTCTATGATCCTAGCCATAAATAAAGATTTACCTGTCAACATAAGCTGTAAAATGTTACCTGCCAGGAAGTTAGCTAGTGTTCTCCTCTAGTCATAAATATGATTCCCTTTGTTGTAGTATTATTAATGTTGCATCTTTTCCTGTTACAAGATTTTACAGCGAAGAAAAGAAAGAAAATTGCCTAGCAGTTAATACCAAACATTTTACACACACACACACACAAAAATCTCACATAATAACTTACAAATTTACTTTGGCCTGCGGCAAGAGGTATATATTCACATCTTGTTAAATTTGCAGATAAATATGTATTCCTGTGCACAATATTTTTATTGTCAAAATATATTGTTCAATAGCTGAAAAAAAATCAGCAGAATACTTCAGAAAGAATTCTGGCTACGATGATTAAGGGTCCCACAAAATCCCCTCCGTGCTTCCATTACTTTTTTTAACAGCTGCTTTTTCAAATGAAACAAGATTTACGGGGAAAAGTAATACACTTTCCTAGATCAGCTGATATAATTGGAAAAAAAGACAAGCTTTTAGCTTGCAAGGCCCTCTGTAGGTCTGATTCTGATGGTGCTGTCTTTTAGATATTTAACTACTTTAAGTCAGCTTAGGTATGAATGTCAGCATTAGTAAGCATCAGTCACTAAAACTCTATGGTCAGTTTAGCTAAGACTATACTAATTAGAGCTGAAGCAATACGTTCCTTACAGGTCACTGACCAAGTGGAGATCTGGTTTGTTACCTGAAACTGAAAATCCATGCCTTCAATTTTGTCAGACACAGAATACAGACAAATATAGTGAATTCCACTAATTTGCTGTGTACCATTAAATTAATATACGCCCTGCTGATGGATCCTGTTCTAGGACTATTTGTTGAGAGATGGCACAAGTCAGGTAACATTGAATACCCCTTGGGGGGGTATTACTTAAAAGCAGTGATAGTTACATCTGGAAGTGTGCTTGCTGGATTTTCAGCAGTTTCCCCCTCTTGGTGAAGGCGCTGCTGTGCCCCTCTCACAGCAGAGGTGAGATACAGGGTTGTGAGATGGCTCAGATGGTTTCCCAGAACTAATGACTAGTCATTAGTTTAAATCATTTTAGCCTAAAAGGCTTCAGAAAATATAGTGGAAGAAGGAGCACCCATTTTCATTCAAAACACAGCTGCCAGAGGAGAATGACGCATTCTGCACTTCTCTCTGCTTCCATCCCCTTTCTCAACAGCGTGCTGATGCGTAGTCTCATCACAGAGTCAGCAGACCTGGTTCAGGACTACAGTACCTGTTTTCCAGAAAAGTGCTTCCACCACTGGGCTATGCTTCCCTGTAAAATAGCTTTACTTTCAGCTTTTTTTCCTATAAGCTGCTCCACTTCACAATAAAAAGCAAAATTGCTAGGACCACAGAAAAAAAGAACAACTCTGTTTATGGTGGGTCTCTTCCCCAAGGACTGGGCATTCACTGACTGTTCTATGAATAAGTATCAGGCAAGTGCTCTTAGCTAGCCTCTGAAATACATGGCTCAGATAAGAACAAAACCAGACATAGAAGATCTTTTAAACTCCTGCAGAACATCTGAGGAAAAATAAATGAGAATGGCTAAAGGCTCTATGCTCCTTCAGTGTAACAAAGCTACTTTGTAGGTCAAGCTCACTGCAATGCCGTAAAAAAATGCTCAGGGAATCAGATGTTCGAAATTAAAGACCACAGTGAACAGACATGGCTGGTATGCATCCACCCTTCCTGTGTGAAAAGGGCAAAAAATATTTTTTTATTCCAACTATAAACCACAAGAAAATTTTGAGATCTGTTCTTCTCTGGTTTTCAGGCTTCATGACAGTAGGCTTGACTGCAGTGCTGGGGCATCAGCAAAGAAGAAGGTCCAAATAGTTGGTTTGAAGACAGGTTTTAAAAAGGTTGTCAGTCATAGACAATGACAATAAAGCTGGAGCAGCCCAAAATGAAGACAGAAACAGCCACCACTACAGCTAAAAGTCATAGGAAGATTTCAGAAAAGAAGTGGTCAGAGCAGAACAAGTAGATGAGCTGGGCATTAAATCCACAAAATTGTTAATGCCAATATTTCCAGAGTGTGCTATTTTGTACAGTTAACGGAATGAATCTGTGGTTAAGATACATAAATATATATTTAAAATAAACAGAAAAGATGCTTTGTACTCAAACCCCCTTTTTTCTCTTTTGCTTTGCTGCTCTGACAATAGTTTGATATACAAAGGCTATACGCGTACATGCGGCAAAAATTCTAATTAAAACTTGTGCATTTTTAACATTTAAAATCGTATAATTAAAGACTTAACAGTAACAGGTACATAAAGAAGAAAGAATAAGAATTGTCTGAAATGTTGAATTTCATAGTTCATGACTTTTCAGCACTTAATTATGCAAATCATGTAATCTTAACATAGCTTTCTCAATGGAATATGTCTTTCTGCTATTAAATTAATTTTCTATGTCTTCTTCTTTTACATTCTCTTTGTACTCCCTGTCCTCAGCATAAAATATTAAAATGTAAGGTCAAAACCAGAATTCAGTGTATATAGACTTAAAAACTCCAATGCTCAGAGAAAGAAAAAAGATAATGTGCAATGTAAAGTTTATGTTCAATGTAAACAAGCAACTATTATCTGTACTCATGAAAGTTTTCAAGGACAAAAGCAAGACTTGTATTTTTTTAACCTCTGTATTTTACTGCAGGTTGAGAAAAGATAAAAATCTGTTATGCTGTGGTAAAAACAAACATTTTGGGGTTATATTTTATAGATGGAAATAAAATGGCTAAACTTAAGGGTTTTGTTTTTTTCCCCTTTATCTAGATTTTTATCCAGTGCTATTCTCCCTCAGGGTAACTATTTTTTTCTTGGCTGGTCTCTCTCACTGCGATATATTTGGTTACATCATGGAGATTGTACTTAACCCAGCTTTGTCTATATTGTCAGCAGCTACAGCAAAGCATCACTGTCTTACTTCTTTTTTTCTTTTTAAACTGAAAATTATAATCAATACCTATAATAAATGTTTCATTTGCAGGAGAATCTGGGCTGTACAAGGAACGTGATAGGCTTTCTGTTTATCCTCACGTGATATGAAATACTTACACTTTTAGTAAAGAAAATTAAGCTTGTATATGGTTGGATCAAAAGAGAGAAATTTAGTACTGCTGGTCCCATACTTTCCAGAACAGGGATTTGAGATAAAATTAAAGTTTTGGCCAGCAAGGCAAACAACCAACAATAGCTACAATGCTTAATGTCATCTTTATTTTAACAAGTATAAGAAAAGATAGCAGACAGTCGTGGAGCAAACAAGAAATAGCTAAAATACAGAAAAAAATATGATACTCCACATTTACTGATACAGTGAAAGAGTAAATGCTATCAGTATTCAAAAATCACTGACAGTTCAGATTGAAGTCCCTCCCATGTGTTTTCTCCAAATGTCACCTGCGTGCCTTTTATAATACATATTAGAAAATATCTTTTTTGAAAGGTTTTTTGTATATTTAAAATACTTGATTTTTTATATTTACATTTTTAAAACATTTTTCTGGTTCTCAAAGGGATTTTTGTGTTACTTCTAATCAGGAGCAGGAACTGAAATAACACTCAAAGAATATAAACCTTAAACATCAGCATCTGCACAGTTAATCTGTATGCTTTGCTAGAACACAGCAGTACAGCTTTGTTACTAAGGAACACTAAAAATGGTACATAAGTAGCGTTCATGCATAAGGAGAAAACTGAAATAGAAGACCAACAGCAATTAAAGATGTGGACTAGAAGTGCTTCTGTTAATGTGAAATGGTTAAACTGAATGCTCTGGAAAATGAGGTAAATCAAGGGGATTATGGTATTTTTTTTCTGCTCTCCTAAAGCTCCATAGAGTAGCAACAAATAGAAATTAAAAAAACCTACAGACAAGTGTCTCCTGTAACACTTACTATGCCTCAATTACTTTCAGTGACTGTTAAAAGAATCCCAGGTGGCTATACAGGAATATAAGAGAAATCAACCACTAGTCAACCACAGAGAAACGCTTGGAGATTGTACACTTGTACAACGGGATTCTTTAAAATGGATTATTGTAGTTAGTTCAGTGCTTAAATAATTGCATAGAACTGAATAACAAAGAACGAGTACAAGGAGAGCTCTCCAAATTAATCATACATTGCAAGTTCTTGAAGCAAGAGCTTTCAACTGCAGTTTTCCCATCCTTGATTTTTGTCACAGCAACAGTTGAGTACTATTGTGACAAGATTTCTCAAAGGCTGATGAGATGAATTCAGATAGTAACAGGATCAAAGAAAGGCTACCATGATAAGGAGAAGGACAAAGTGTCTAAGATACAAGGAGAAACTAAATTTATTTGGTCTCACAAAGAGAGATGAGATATGGTTGCTGTTTATCAATACTTCAGGAGAGTAAGCAAAAGAAGAGGAAAAGAACCGCTTGAGGTAACAGATGATACAATCACATGAGAAAAAAAAAAACAACAGATTTCATGTTGGCTAAGTATACACTTTAAAGCCTTCCTCTTTCCAGAAAAAAGAAATCGGAGCTCTGCCAGAAACACAGACAAGGTCTTCACATCGAGCCTTTCTGGCTGTCATTCCTGGAGTGAGTTGTGTGCTACAGGCTTTTCAGCCACCAAATGCCTTAGTGGTCCCATCTCCTTTTCCCAACTCAGCGGCTCCAAGATAAGGGAGGCAGAGGACACCATTTTATGCTCTTCAGTTCTCTGTCTTCTAGCTTGGCATCGTACCAAAGTCAACAAGTTAGCCCTTCTGTACTACTGTAATTTCTATTGCTTTTCACTCTTCATCGAGAACACTTCCTTAATACTTATTTAGTCACAAGGAAATCTCATCAGATTTCAGCCATTTGCCTCCCCTTCCTACCCTAATGTATAATTTTCTAACCTCCTTCTTTTTTGACAGTATGTTCCTCTCATTCGTGATTCCATCATCCAAATTTTTTCAGCTGAAATAGATATACTGCTTTGTCACAGCCAGCTGTACCTTGCTTACAGAGGTATCAATAGCCTCACTACATGTCTTTCTCTTTATTTATCTAGGAGGATACAGAAGATGAGTCCTTAGGTAGGAAATGAGATGTCAGACTTTCATCCATTGCGCTAGGGGATGTTTAAAGTGGAGAAGCACAAGGAGAAAAAAATGAAAGTCTCATAATTCATTTCCCAGCACTCTAGACTAAGTACCTTTTCGTGGGTGATGATAAAAGGTGAAAAAAAGTAGGACTGAATTTCTTCAGGCACAGGAGGATGCTGAAGCTGGGCTTGTGTATGTCCCAAAAACAAGCCATTTAAGAGATGGATGTTTTCACCGCTTCCTCCTGTGAAAAACTCCCAAGTGTCTAGAAATTTATCCTGATAAAGAATTGTGCATTACTAAACTAATATTAGGCTATGTTTTCCATATTCTTCCCCTTGGAAAAGCTAAGAATAAGTCAGAGCTGTGCCTGTGTTGCTTTAATGCTGGGCATCAGGCTTTACATGGCTTTTCTGCTCTCTGTGCGGTGTAACTGCACTGCAGGGTCTATCCTTAGGCATTTAAAATAATACTCCAGCCCTCAGTGCCACTGCAGGGGGCAGACTGTTTGCTAGTGCTATGTTCAAACAGCCACAAAAATATAAAATAACCTTCGCAGTAAGGCTCAGTCATTTAATCAAAGTTTATAATCAAGCAGGCTACTGAACTGAGAATGCACACGAAGCTAGCTGGGAATAGGGGAGAAAAACAACCTAAGCCTTATTCAAGACTGCAAAGATACATACAGTGCAACCCTCAGTTCCATCCCCCCTCCCAGAATCTGTCTCTTAACACTAACCTAGAGTTGAAATTAATTTAGAAAATAGTTTAAAATCTCATAGATACCATACAGTTTGTGAGTATTTCACCAGTATGCTTCATAGACATTGCTGAGTGCCCCTTTTGCTGTCTTTCACTTTTCTTAAAATCCAGATTCTGTTAGACTGCAGGGACAGGCTACAGCATTCAGATAATTTATAACAGTTGAGGCTGTTTCCCTCTTTACCTCAACCTCTCCTTTCTCACCTTTCTCTTGAAACACTTGTTTAAGTGTAATTAAGTAGAAATTAATGGATGCCTGTCACACTACTCCTCTACTAACCCGCTAGAAGCTGCAGATTTCAAATGGCATCTTGTCGGACTTTTCCAGAGGTTGCAGTTTCCCACATTTCCAGGACATGAGATGTGGGTGTATCACCAGCTATTTTCAGGTTGCCAACCCATTCTGGTTGCCTGAACGTCAGATGATGGCATTTACGCAAACGGATGGACATCTGACTGCCTCATCTTCCAGGGCTTTGGAAATAATAATCCTGAGCAGAGATTTTATTGGTCAAGAGTACATTCATTCAAAGCTATGCTTCCAATTTTTGAAGCATAGAATGAACAGCTGAAAAGGGCTCACCAATTTCTTTGCAAATATTCTCAAGGATGTTATGATTTACGTACTGTGATATTTGAACCATATAGAAGATGACAGTGTGCTATTCCGTGAGGTGAAGACTCAATACATTTGATTTTAACGAAGGATGAGCACCGATACATATTTTCTTTAAGAGTCCAAAATACTTAGAGGACAAGAGAGGACTACAAGGACCATAAAAGTCTCACATGCAACGCAAATTTCTATTCAACAGATATAAGCTGGCTTACTTCTTTCTACTTCCACGATTTAAGGGCCAGATTTCCCCTTCGCAACACAACACCGCAACCCTTACAGCTGTTTTTAACTAATACGAATATGGGTCTATTAAAAATGAGTAAACAAGAATCCTAAGAACACAGTAGCGCTTGCCACTGACTCAGGTAGAAATTCAGTGTACCTGAGTTACCAGTCCTTTTGGAAAGTTTCTTCCTATACTACTTACTTTCAGTAAATACACTCAATACGTCACCGATTTACTGTGCCCCTGATCCTCATGGATGATGACTTAGAACTTGGAACTAGTTCTGCTCTCAGGTGGCTGACAGGTGCAAGTTTTTTCCTGTTAAGACTGGTGTTATTCTGCCTACGCTTCACACAGGTAATCTTGCTACTCCTGTGTTATCCCTTATAACTTTCAAAACGTTTCCTGGAATACTGAAAGTAGGTGAAACACAGGACACATCTTCTGATGAGGGGGCAAACATCTCCAGAGCTGGCAGAGATTCAGAGCTGTCCCGGGGCTTTTTTAATGCTTTCTTCTATTTGCTTATGAGACTGATTTTTTTCCAAAGGGAAATAAAATACTTCTGCTCTTCTCTCTCTGATACGTATACTTAGGAGAAAGGTGGGGGTTTTGTGGAGGGTTTTTGTTTTTTTTTTAAGAATACTGGATCCCTTCAACCGTCTCAATAAAGGAAAAGGATGTATGTCCAAAAGGAGAGGAATCAGCTACTTAATAAGACCTTGGGAGTGATCTTCTCATAGTTCTTGAAATTCACCCTAAAAAGCCTTACTCTTTAAAATATACAAAATACATAATTTTCCAAGCTACAGCATTTGTATCCTGATACAGACAAAAATTTTCTGGAAGGGTTGTCATTCAACACTTTTTCTTTTTTTTTCCTCAGTAGACCCAGCTATTCTTACAGTTTTATCGTATTGTTTCTACCTTGATGTTTTCCTCCCCTTTATGCCTTTCACTTTAGGGTGATTCAGAAATGTTGATTGTGAACAGCTATTGGCAAAAAAACAATCCATCGTCCTTGACCACACTGGTCATCAAGTACCAACAAAGGAGCCCTGTTCCCTTGAACTCAAAGATTACATTATAAAACTGTGCCTTTTTCACTAGGTCAGTAGCTAGTTAAGCTTTCTTTCAAGATTTTATAGAAACCATTGATCTTTATTTGGTGTTTGTATTTGTAGGCCAAGTACTGTTATCTTTCCTCATATTTCAGCCTATGAGATAATGCTGTCCTCATAAGGAATTAAGAAAATCTTCACGAATATCAGCCTGTAAAATCAATTTTAGTATGATGCTGATGAAGTTTGCACTTTTCAGCATCTGTGAAGGTGGCTTCAAGGGTGAATGGTGATTTCATATTTAAAAACCCGAACAAGACAGATAAATAGCATAAAATGCCGAATTTAAAAAAAACAAAACTCAAAACCCCAAGCAAATTACTACTCTGAGGCAATCCATACACCACCATTTGAGATGAAGATACATTTATGTACTTACTTGTGGTCATGTGCACTTCGAATTAACTTGAGTACTGATCATACGAGTTAACTTGAAAACCAAGAAAAAGCAGACAAGCAATCCAAGTCATTATGGGCGTGATGTGTATTGCTCACAGAGAGCGGAATACCACAAACGTATTGATCTAAAAAATTTCTGTATTGGTAGAGGTGACCTAATATGCAGAAATTTAAAATGCAGACATATCAATATAAATGAGTGAAATAAGCAGCATTTGGTATTCTAGGCAGGTAACGCCCATGAAAACTCTCATGCATTTGTACGGGTTACAGTGTAACTTGGCTGTAGTACAGGATGGAAAGCTGAGATTGAAATTTTTCTTCTATTTTGCATGTAAAAGTGCGCTGAATCATCCCATGTTTCAATAAATACAAAATAAAGTGTATTAGTAGTTATAGAGCGAGGCTGACTCACTGAAAACTAAGAACTTAACATTAATCTTCTAATAAACATTACAGCATTTGTAGTTTTGGCCAGTATTTTAGAAGTGAAATGGATAATGAATACCTAAATACTATAAAAAAACTTTTGCAGAATGTCTTTCTTGAGAGTCAGCCTGCACTACATTTGTCATATCAGTATCAATCACCCCAAACTTTAGAAGATTTCTCCTTCATGGAGAAAAGGCTGAGGGACTTGGGTCTTTTTAGTCTGGAGAAGAGAAGACTCAGAGGGAGGATCTCATCAATGCTTATAAATACTTAAAGGGAGGGTGCCGGGATGATGGGACCAGTCTTTTTGCAGCGGTGCCCAGTGATAGGACAAGAGGTAATGGGCACAAACTTGACCATAGGAAGTTCCATCTCAACATGAGGAGGAACTTCTTGACTTTGAGGGTGGCAGAGCACTGGAAGAGGCTGCCCAGAGAGGTGGTGGAGTCTCCAACTCCGGAGACATTCCAAACCCACCTGGATGCCATCCTGTGCAACCTGCTCTAGGTGACCCTGCTCTGGCAGGGGGGTTGGACTAGATGATCTCCAGAGGTCCCTTCGAACCCCGGTGATTCTGTGATTCTGTGATTCTATGATTCATGCAAAACAGAAGAAACGTATTCAATTTGATGAATTTGTCCATAATTGTCAGCTCTGGATCTTTTTAATCTGTTATGCCCAGCGTAGAAATTCAGCACACAGTTATATTCAGTCTTTAAGTTCTCCTTCTGGATTAGTTTAAAGGGGCTCATAGCTGTGAGGAAATTAAATGGCAACAGACAAATTTGTCACACCCTGTGGGCTTCACGCTTGGTTTCAGACACATTAATAACCAGGGTAACATCCAGATTTTTGTTGGGCACATTATCTACACAGCCAAATACCTGTAAAATATTTTGGGTAATATCATTTGGGTAAATATCATTTCTCAGGGGAAAAAATTCTAACTTAATTAAAATAATAAATGATCACTAATTTCACTACGACATAGAAAATTCAAAGCATCTGTAATCTAAAATATCTCTTTGTAGATAATGTTTTTCATATCATTAGATCAATATATCCTGCATTATCGGGTGAGGTTAGCAGCTGGGATGACCTAAACTTACTTTCTGTGTCACTAAAAGCAGCTAGACAAAGAAAGCTCTATTACCCACTAAAGGAACAAATCTTGTTCAATTTGTTCTAAGTGCAGTCTATTATATAAAACACATAAAATGTCAATATGACTTTCCCACCAAACAAGGAGTGTGTCTTTTTATATTTGGAGTGATAGATGCAGTACTTTTTGAAGCATGAACTTAATATTAGGCATCCCTACCCATATTTAAGATATTAACTTCTTGTACCTCACTAAGGATGACGGCAGGATGTTGAGTGTTAACTAAGACAGTAACAATTAGTTGAGTGAATATTTCTCTTATAAATCAGATATACCCCAGAAAATTGTAACTCCATTAAGTCTTTGTCATTAGAACAATTTTTGGATGGAATGATTATTCAGGTTTGTAAACCAGAGTTCACTCGAGGCAGAAAGAAGGAAAGGATATGGATGACAGCTCCATATTGCCTGCAACCATCCAGTGGTGTGCATGTACTGAAGGAAAGGAAAGGTAAAGTAGCAAAATGAATTGTAAGGCACAGGCATCTGGAGAAAATGCCACGGGTGTTGACTGAGACAGCTCCATCACGGGAAAACAGACATGATCGCTCAGGTCAGAAAGTAACAGGAAAAAATAAGGATGCGTCACATTTCAACTAATGGCTGAACATTTAGGGATTACTAGAAATATAGTGTTTACTATAATGCTAAGTGAATTTTGTGATGATAACACCCCCATCCACTTAATGACAACACTGTGTATCAGGACACGATCTGAAACCTCCATCGAAAGTAAGGTACAGACTGTTTTCTTCCAAACAAAGTCGGCTTGCGGTTAGCCGTATTTGAATTCCACCCAAGGAATTCATTAGGCTGTATTGATTTATTGATACAAGAGCCTGATCTAATTTGCATGTGTAAATTAGCAGGAAGAACATTTCCCATTACTTAGCTATATGGCTGGAATGACTGTTTACTTAATTTCCTCCTGCACAGCTTTGCTTTTTGCAAGAGGCATTTGCAACCAAGGATGTCATCTCAGATTTAGTTACATGTTGCATATGCTTTATAAAAAAGTAAAGCAGTACAAGCTGAAATGTCTGGGAATTACAATTTGCTAACAGTCATAAGGCTCTCAAAACAGAACGCATCGATCGTTCAGAGCACTTGAGTTTTTCCTCCATAGAAGTACTAGAAAAAGCTTATTTGAATTTTAAATTTCTCTTAAGAAGAAAGTGTTTTCTGTTATCTTTGATACAATTTTCTTAGAATTATCTTACACACATCTTAGTTTCAATACTTTACCTTTGTGGGAGGTGGGCAATAAAACTTGCTTGATTATGAGATAATACATCTGGTTTGGTACCCTTTTTTATAAGGAAATGGACATTCGGACACTTTCTCAATTCAAATTGAATGGGGTGAATCAAGAAACAGAGTCCAAATGAAATTTTATAATCTCATACTGCATCATTTTATCAACTGCAGAGGATCAGATAGTTGAACAAATCTAGTTACGCTACTAGTTTCCTTTCAGAACTCCAGAAAGGAGAAGACAGGGGAAGCCCATCACCTGAGGATTAATGGTCAGTCATCTTAGTATCTTTTTGTTCACTAGAGGATTTAAAAGCCTTTTAAGAGCCCAGACACTCCCACCGCCTAAAAATGGAGGTGACAAAGAATATATGAATTCAGTGTAGTTGGTTCCCAGTACTGTGCAGTGGGAGCTGACCCGAAGAGCGTGTCCTGCTCCAAAGGCTCTGCTCCTTCAAAAAGTGTGACAAGGTAAAGGAGGGCAACAAGCTTCCATCAGAAATTAACTTCCAAGAAGTGACTCAGTTATTTACTCTGAGACGTGTAACTGGGTAACTTTTATTTATTGGTTAGTAACTTGGAAAAGGATAAAAAAGAAAGTGAGATAATTCTAAGGCCTTATATTTTAACTCACTGGAAAGCTGTTGTGAAAACAATTTAAATGACTGAAAACACTGTGGCTACTTACTGATCTGTCCAAAACCCAGCAAGGTCACAGCTGCTCTGAAGTGGAAATTGAACAGTATTCTTATTTTTCTGCTGTACTAGGAAGCAATTATTGGAATGCTTCATTTTCTTTTAAGTAAAGTTTGCTAGATAGCTGTAACAGAGAAGAAATACTCACAGAAGATAAAGCTCCCACAGCAGAAAAAGTACTATAACCTCTTCTACAGGCAGTGCATCAGAGGACCTGTGTCAGATTGATGTGTCAAATTGAAAGCTTACGGCAGCATGAGCAACAGTCAAGACACCAAATTCAGGTGGTTTGCATTTAGGGGTTAAAAAAGAAAAAACTGATTTATTTAGAACCATGGTATGCAATGCTACGCAAAAACGCCTTGTTGGCAGAAGACTGGAAGGTAACTAGAAAGACTCTAATTTTTCACAGTTTCTGCAAAATTTCTCCTGAATTACTGACTAATAATTCTGAAAACTGCTCCAGGGAAATTTTTGGAAACTATAAAAAAAATCAGAATTAGCAAAGCCAAAATAAATAGGATCTATTACACAAGGATCAACACAGCTTGTATAAAGGCAAGGCATGTATCAAAAATACATTGTAAACATTTCTAGTCAATAATAACGGAGTCAATAAGAATAAGAATATGGATAACAGAGATCAGGTTAAATCAGCATACATGGATTTCTGAAAGGCCTTCTACGAGAGTCTTTTTTAAAGGTTTTCAAATAAGCGGAGCAGTCATGAGAAGGAAGGTCCTCACATGAATAAAGCAGCTGATTAAAAAGAAAGATATTGAAGGTTAGTGTAAAAGTCATTTCTCTCTCTGAAGAGAGATACTCAGCAGAGTCTTACAGGATTTATTAGAGACCCTGGTGTTCAGCATGTTTTTAAGTTATCTGAAAAAGGGAGTGAAGAGTGTGATGACAAACTTTCAGGATGCTACTGTTATTCATGGTGGTAAAGATAGGAATTGACTGTGAAGAACTGCAGAAAAGCCTTGCAACCAAGCAACTGAGTGAGATAGTGGCAGATGAAATTCAGGAAGGATAGTTGTAAAATGATGCACAAGGGAAAAAATAATTTTACCTACACAGTGATAAGCCAACCACCAATACATAGGAACAGGATGTTAAGGTCACTGCAGATAGTGCTGTGAAAACATAAATCCAATACCCAGAAGTGCAAAAAAAGAGAAGTGAACATTAGCAATTACTGAGAAAGGACCAGAAAAGCAAACAAAAATATTATCTCATTGTGCCAATCCACCGTACTGTTGCATCTTTTAAAACTATGCAGCTTTGGTCCTCCCTTGCAGTGAGAATAATTGAGGATATAGAACGGTTTCCATGAAAGGACCCACTGGCTACACTAGCTCTTCCCAAATTTCAAGCAAAAATGATTGTTTATTAACAGCTCTACTTTGACTGCTGCTGTAAAATAGAGAAAAAAATGGAAATTTTGTGACATCACTCAGTTTTATTGATGGCTGTTTGCTGCAGTGTGGAGTCTTCTGATTTTGATAAGGAAAAAAAAAAAGCTTTCAAGCCTAAGGATTTAATGTGTAAAACTTGCACATGGATTTCATAGTTGGTAACAAACAAGGGAGAACTACTGTGAGTAACCAGTGTATTTCACTAAAGGGATATTGAAAAAAAGCCAAACCAACCACTCTGTATCATTTTTTTCGTGTAGTTTAAACAACAGCATATTGAATTTACAGGAAATCTCATTGAGAAATTACTAGTAATATAACATTTTATTTCTCTCTTAGTTTATATTGCTTAACCTTTGAAGCTGGAGGAGAAATTATTCTCTTGGCCTGCAGCAAATAACTATGGAGAACTTCAGTAGGAAATCACAAGACCAGAAATCAGGATCTACTTGGATTTAGTACTGCTGGGAACGAGTCAATTTGGTATGGTAGTACAAAGAAACTAAATTTTAAATTAATAAAGTTAGCAATCAGCTTGCAATGGGATTATTTTTTTTTTTTAATAGGAACCAGTAAACTGGAACAGAACAATGCAGCTGCTTGTAATCCCATTTAAAGTGGTGTCACTCAGGAGCAGAAGTAACTGACTTTTACTGGAAAATACGTTATTAAAGAAGAAATTATACCAAGAGTAAGCAAATTATATGGGAAAGGCTTTTAAGATCACAGCAGAAAAGGTACAATAATCTATCTAGTGCTTTAGAGAAAAGAACAAAAATCTTAATTCCAGAGAAAAGGATTATGCCTTTACCACTTGCGGATTTGGAGTTTAAATGAATACTGCACAGCATTTTCATTCTTGTCCCACTGGCCTTCATCGGTCTGGTTAAGCTCAGTCACAGAGCAAAGATGATTCTTCAGCATTGTTGCCAGGAATATAGACTTATTTGAATAACATAAGCTCCCAGGAGTTAATTAAATTCATTTTTCCCCCAAACTGTACTACATATTTGCACATAATTATTTGTACATAGTAGATAATTGTACTAATGCTGGCAGCTAAGCTACTGTGAATTATTTCTATATGAAAAATGAAGCTGAAACTTCAGTGCTTTGTGAAAGGTTGCAAAGCTTTTTTAAGTCCAAGAGGAAACTTATACTAATAATACTAGTCCTGAGAAGCCAGCATTGGTAATTCAAATGTGGAGCAGACTGACAGGGACAAAAAAGTGCAATGTAGCTATTTGGGAAGACGTATTCCTAATTTCCACTGAGAGGCATGACTGCAAATTGCAATTTCTCCTTTGCTTTTAGTTCTGACGTTTGATCTTGCCCAACACAGAAAGACTGCCTACAAATATTTTGTATATGCAAACAAGGAAATCTTCAGCTCTCTGTGGTTTCTAGGAAATCACATTTTGATTCAGCACAAATGGAAGATTTTAAAAACTATGCAAGAAGCATTTAGCACGTCGCAGAGGAAGGATTTAAGTCCTTAGGTAACCATGTTGTTGGTGTCACTGAGGAAGGCTGGATTTGCTTGCGAGAGGGGGGAAGACGGTTTGTTGAGTATGAATTTGTTATGATAGCAGGCTTACAAGCTTCTACCAGTTACCAGTCAAACCTAAAAAGGTTTTTTTACCTCCTTCTGGTGCTCAGCTTGCCTTCAGTGCCTCTGAAGCATCAGACATATTCTTCGTGTAAGTCCCATGACGAATGGGGAGGTATTTGGGCAATCCTCAAGGCAGTATTAAAATCTCTCCTGTGTTGGATTTGCATTCCTTGCTCATGACTAAATCAGCTGCTGACATTGGGATCAGGAGGAAAACCTCCTTTCCAGTTCCCCTCTCCTCCCTGACTCCAGACAGGTTACAAGCTGATTTTTTTGTTTTGTTCATTTTGATTTGTGGTATAGGATGCTGATACCCTTGATCTTTTCTGTTCTAATCTTGCAGTATATTGCAGTCATGCCTTTTGGGTTTTTTTCTCCAAAGTTTTGCATTTTTTATGTTGTTGAAGAGCGTGCTGTGGCCAGGGCTGGGGGAAAGTAATGAGGAGATGTTCTGGTGCTCTCACAGACTAGCAATTTGTTGCATGGTTGCCTGCATTTGGATTAACAACTCCAGGTCCTTCCATTATTTTATTCTCCTATTTTCTTTGCAAAAAAACAACATCAGAAATTATTGTGCCACATGCCACAAGTATCAACCACAAAATGGTTATGAGGTCCTTGTTATCACAACTTGACCTCCCTTTGAGCAAAGGAAATGTTCATCTCTCAATGTCCTGCTTAAGGAAAACATACCCAAGGAATTTGGCTAACGTAACTTTTGAGAAAGAATAAATATTGCACTGTAAATATTAGTTCATTGAAGTATGTTAAATAATAATGTAGTATCCAGCTTACAGTTGGGGAAAATAGAGTATAACATGAATAAGGAAACAGTATGGAAAGAGAAAAGAAAACAACTCTTAAATACGCAAGAAAATGGTGTTAAGGACTACTTAAACTGATATTCTGAAATCCATGGAGACCTTCCTCCTGAAGAACATTGTTCAGTCCCAGACTAACATAACCTAACTTTTTGCTATGCTAATTATCTCTTCCTTCTGTTCTGTCTTTCCACTGCTTTTCCACACATGTATCCTAAGAGTAACAAGTTGTGTCACGTGAACAAAGCACTACCAAGGACTCCGAGAAAATGAGAATTCTTTTTCCTTTTAACCTAAACAGGTACTTGTTTATGAAATAAAAATATGAAGAAATATTATAGAGCTACACTGTAGTTCAAGAAAACAAATTAAAGTGTTAGCATAAACCAATTATTTTAATAAAAGCAAATAGATACAGTAGTAATTTATTACAAAAAGACCTAATAAATTGAAATCCATGTATAATAGCATATCTTCAATAAAACATTATAGTAACAAAAGTAATAAATAAGCTGAGGAAAACTAAAGATTTAAATCAGCATGAGAACAGAGTTAAGGCACACTGTGAAAAAGGTGAAAAGGAAACAAAACATCATTCAACTAACTGAAGTTTGATTTTTTAAGATTCAGCAATCAATGTCACCTTTAGTCCACTAATCAAATATATATATAGATATATAAGCACTCTAGTAAATTTTACATATATTTTTCATTGACCTATTTCTGTTCCAGCTTATTAAAGTGACTACTTTCCCCTCCAGTCCCCTCTGGCTAGGTGTAATAGTGTCTCTGCCTTCTGGCTAGGTGATAATTAAATCCACTAAATAAGTGGCAAGTAGGTGGGAAAGAAACTATTTATGCTTATTCAAAAGGGAGTGGCTCAATTAACACTTTGTTTAGGAACTTGGCTTTTAAAATTTTATAATAACTTGAAAGTAGTTCTGATCTCTCAGTTCCCCCCATCTGTACCCTTGTTGGTTTGGTTCTTCCTTTCAGGTTGCACATCTCAAACGGGAGCCTATACTCGGAAACAGGAAAGTCAAACAGACAGAAGCTCAAAACAAAGATCTGAATAAAGGTCAATTAGCACCCAAAGAAGAGGACTGACTTAATGGCTCAAAAAAAAAGAAAAAGAAAAGAAAATCGTGGCGGCAGTTCATTTCTGAGCCTGCTTCTGGCTGAATAAGAGATCTTGGACAAATCAAAACATGCCTCTGTTTACTCATTCCTGAAGTAAGAGCAATTGTCTTATCGTTGGATAAAAAAGCCTATAATTTGATCCAAAGCCCAGCATCCTTTGATTGACCTGGTTTGATTCAGACCTAAAAAAAATTATCTAGTCATGACACTAAAATATCTTGGGTAAAAGAGATGTAAATACCTGCAAAGGCTTCCAGTCACCAGTGTCTGTATCCGGGTACCTGGGAGTATTAATAGGGATGGAAATACAAATTCTATTGATATGACCCTACCTAGTATGATGCACCATGAGCAGCTGAGGTTGTTCTGCAGCATAGTAAAAGTTTCATGGAAGATCGCTCTGAACCTTATATAGACTGCAATCCATTCATCGTTTAGTCTTCATTGGTTTTCCACAACCAATAGCCGGAAAGCTGGGTTCCAAATTGCTAAATCATTTTACAGATCTCAGTGGTTAAGAGAAGGTGCAAATAAGGAAGAATACAGGATGCATGCTTGTGGGTGAAACATCTTCTGTGTTTCCGTAAATCAAGGGCAGAGAAGACCATGGCAGAAAGGCTGTCTGCAATTGTTCTTTACAAACTTAGTGATGGTAGGCTCACGTCTGGTGCAAAGTAGCACTGATTTGGCCCACCCACAACGGAAATAAACTAATGAAATAGGATTTTGTGATTAAAATTGTTCTTACTGCTCTCTCTCACCCTTGGAATAATTTCAGAAAATCCTGTAGGCAGATCATTTTGTGAGCACTGTATTCTTTTTTGCAGTTTTCACTTGGTTTGTACTATCCTCATCCCTCTACTTTATAAAATTAATGTGGCTTGAGAGAAGATGAGTAGACTTTTATGATGACAGAATATGATATAATAACTTAATGAGACAGTAATGCACAATTTTATCTAGCTATATGTTATGTACAAAAAACCTGGAAAGAGCAGTCTGTATTGTATGCATATTATATACATAAATGTCCACAAGATTTATATGCAAGTATGTTTCATCAGAGATGCAACATGTCAGATTTTGAGATTATATTGCCAGAGAAGGCTAAACACTTCATTATTAAGGTACCGCCATCATATTTCTTGCTAATACTGGAGTCTTCTGTTGGATCTAAACTGAATTTTACAAGCATCCACCGGGATTGCCAGGGCATGAAGGTACACAGGAAGACTTGAGACCAGGCTTAAGACTTTTGGCATTTTGCTTTTAAGCGTGGTCTTCTTCCTCTTAAAAGCACAGCTTTCTAATAAAAATAAAGGCCCCAATTTTGTGAAGGAGGTAAGTGTGTGTTTCACTTTACAGTGCATAAGAAACACCACTGAATTAAATATTCTGTATACAAGAGGGAAAAACCCCCAGGTTTCTGTAAAAAACAAAGTAATTAAATTTTTTTAAAAAATTCAGTTTCCAGGAGCATCATCAGGGATTTGCACGCATTACCACTGAACAAGTATAGACACACAAAGGCAGAAATGGGGTTTATTGGTCTAGTCTGTTCTGGTCTCATCCGAGCATCAAGAAATTACTCTGCTACTGACAAGAAGCAGGTATTAATCAAACAGCAATACAGTTCTTTAGACCCTTAAATTATTCTGACCTGGCAACTTCAAAAGATCACAAACAGCAAAGAATTATTATTTACATCTTAATCATTAGAATTTTCAGGGGACAGCCCAATATTTCTATCAAAAATATTGAAAATATGGATAGCATGCAATTTTTAATCTCTTTAGGTTCATTTCTTCTGCTGAAGTTGTTGAATGACAGACAATACAAGAGTGGATAAAATCTTTTCAAGAATATATCTATTCTAAGTTGGAAAGGTGTAGCTAATCCTCTCATGAGTAAGACTAAAGATCCAAGACTGTTAACACAAACATAAAATTTCAGAAGTTCTAATGGCATTTTTCATAAAGGACCTTTTCTAGTCAGCAAAAGTTTTCATAAATTCTTTTTTTTCCCCTGCTATCTTCAGTCAGAAAGAGGGTTTGCCAGGTGGGGTGGGGAAACAAACCAAAACAAAATAAAAGAAGAATAAAAGAAGAAGAAGGGAGAGAGAGAGCAAAAGACAGAAAGACAGAGAGGGAGAAAGAAAAAGCAAGTGAGATTTTTCTGGTCTTTGCTTGCCATTCAGAAGCCACAGCCTCTGGCTAAATTCCAGTAGTTTGGAAAGCCGAATGTAGCTAATTGAACTTTGGTGTGAATTGCCCTTTCCCCAGAAGACTGCCCAGATTCCCAGTCTATCTCAGGCCAAGCTTTTCTTTACTCCAGTGCTTTGAACATTAAGTCCCATCTGCTGGCAGGGATGCATTCTGACCAGAAGCTCAGAGTTCCACAAAACTGTCAAAAATTCCCAATTAGGAACATATTCTGAAACACTGAATTTCTAATAAATAGTGCATTTCTTCTTCACAAGGGTAAATTTAAACTTGTTCCTAGCTGTTTTGTCTCATGGAGGACCAATAAAGAATTACTACAGAAATGAGCAATAGTTTCATTTCCCTGCATCCACCCATTTAGAGAGCGGAAAGCGTCTCTGGCATTTGCAGCACAGTTCTGATTCTGCCACATAGAAATGACCAAGTGACTTTCGCACGATCTTCAAGTTATTAATAAGAATGAATTGTGGTAACTTTTGAAGTCCATCACATTCCAATGCCTGGGCATTTGTTATAGTATTTTTTACATAAAGACAATACTAATACATATCTAAGAGCAACGTCTAATAATTATAAGGTCTGTGGCTAGACATTAAGGCTTTATACTGTCATTATTGGGGAGAAAATTTCATATGGTAAATTTGCATGTTTAATTTTTTAGCACTTAATCATTTTTTGCTTGCATACTCATTGAGATATTGCAACTCTCTGCAGCTTTCACCTGTTTACTCTTTGTCACTGTCTAGGAAATCTTGATTCTTGAAATTTTATTTCTAGCTGTGATATGGCTAAAAGATCTGTGTGCACTTCAGCTTTTACCATTGCTTTCTCCAAAGAATTATGGGTCAGATTTCTAATAGGGTGGGCACAGTTGTTGTTTTGAATTACAAAAATGAAAGGGCAGGCAGTAAGAAGAGCGCTATTTCTTTCACAGATGTGGCAGTAATCTTTAATCAAATATTAGAGCCCCATTTTTGGATCAGTAAATAGGTCTGGAAGAAGTCTCTGACCCAATAAAGCTTATCTGTATTAACAGCGAATAACGTGTCAGTGGACTGCTGCATTTCCTTAACTATTAGTTCTTGCAGTTCTTCAGATATTATCTGAGAATTAAAAAGCAAGACATTTTTCAGGTTTTGGTACACTTCATTTAATTTTAAATATAGCAAAGTAGTCTGATTTAGACGACAGATCTTTCGATAACACTTCTCAGTATTGCATTCACTAGTTTTAAAAAAGCAAGAAAAAATGTTTATAGACTATAGTAATTACTACTAGGAAATTTGCTACTTCTCTTTTGGCCCATTTTAATCAAAGGGTCATTAATTATAACTAAATTAGTTTTATCACCTGAAGCACAACGCTCCATCTTTGACCTGATATCCAGCATATTAAAAGTCTGTATAGCTATCTTAAATACATTTAAAATTATGAATATTGGGCAGATAACTTTTATTCCAGCCATGTTGAGTCCCCTGACATCTCCTCTTCGAGATGATATTGCCTTATCCATGTTACTATTTGAGAATTCCGCTGTCTTGCTCCAATTACTTGTCTTTGCTTTTTTCCAAGCCCAACCTCTTTCTAAGTAAGCGTTTCTTTATAAGCTTGATTGTTCTTTCTCATCTGCTCACCCAAATAATTGCTTCATGAGAGGATCTGACTTGGTTCATCTGTGCTGTGTAGCAGAGAGACAGAATTCATCCCTTTGTAGGAGCTGTATCCTGGGTGCGAAGCTATTTGAGCAGGAAAAGGGAAGAATATACCAATAACACCTAACGTCTACTCCCCCGTTTCTTTCATAGGAGGCTTTTCCTCACAGAATCTCAGCAGTACTCAGAAATGCGGGCACGCTGAAATGAGTGAGAATTTCAACTGCTTTCTGTTTAGGTTAACCAAGAATTAAGAGATACATTTAAAAGTCTGAGAAAATATGATAAAAAGTTTATCTTTTAAATGAAGTTTTAAAAGACCATCTATAAAAAAAAGTCAGTTTCAGAGACATACAGAATTGTTTTGGTTTACCTTGTGCTCAGCAATTTGCTCATGAAAACAAATAGAATTAGGAGAGAAATTAATATAGAATAGTGTAATCGAATAGGCCCAGAATGGCTAAAGTTTTAGATTGTCCAATATAAAATGTGTGAGTATGAAGCATGTAGGTATCATGTGCAGTCCTAGCTCTTTGGTGTTAGTGTGTAGGATGCTATATTCTTCAAGATATGCCTGTAGTATTGATTTCTACCAATCTTCATAGCATAAAGTTTTCCCCCTTGTTTTTGTGGGATGTGCAGAGTTGATGCCACCTTTATGAAAATACACCTGCATTCTACAATCCAGCATAAAACAGGATTGAGAAACAGTAGGAGACGATTGTTCTCAGTAGGTCATTCTCAAAAAAAGTTGTTAACAAATAGAGAAAACATATGACACTGGCTTCTTCAAAGCTCTAAACTATTTACTTCACCTAGCTATCTACCATCCTTACGCGTGGAAATACTTATGGTCTACTGCCATGAGACATGCTTTTCAGATCAAAGACGAATCTCAATTTTCAACATCCTTTGTGAAAGAACTTAAACAATTTCAAGATGCACATAGTCAATCTGGCATTTTATAGATAAGAGCCAAGATTTTGGTAAAATAAAATAAAAAACCTTTAAGTTGATGTTTAAATCAATGCCATTGGGAAAAGTGAAAACAGTGTGTAATTGCTACAGTTTTTTGCAGCATGATAAAAACATATGTTAGCCCTATCTGAATTGAGAAATTAAGGAGTCCTACACTTGCAAGGACTTGGAATGAATCGGTAATGGTGATTAAACTAGAAAATACTTCTGGAACTTCCATCTGTATTTTTGTACATGTTTTAGGAGTAAATAAAGAAATCAGAAAGAAATAAAATAACAAATAAAGAGTGACATATTATTCTGGTCATAAGGCATGGAAATAACATGGTTATGAGAGTAGACTCTTTGCTTCCTTTACAAAGGAAAGTTCAAAGAAATTTTATGGAAGACATAGTTACACAAAAACCTGCAGAGTGAAAACTAGACTGAGGCTAAACGTTCTAAGTCCCTGGAAGATGACTTCCAAATGCCAATATATATTTAAAGCAAAGCTTTGCAAAAACTTGTACTGATTCACTTAAATCAGTTAAAAATACTCCTTTGTTTCTCCTTTAACAAAACCGGTCAATATTTAGTGAATTCACACTTACATAATAATTCTCAAAAAATGTTGATTTATTTCCTTTTTTAGAAAATGAAATAGCATTATAAGATGTGAAGTCTGGTTACTAGAATAAAATAATATTATATAACTAATTGTATTGAAATGAATTGAATTATGTATTTTCATGAAGTATTTGAAGTGTAAAAGTAAATTCCTCATTAGACGGGTACAAACCCCTTGCTTTTCTCTCTCAACCAATGAACTGATGTTATTTTATTTCTGATGGTTCTGTTAAGAATAATCTTTGGGGACATCGTTCTTCTTGTTGAAGAAGAATTAAATGAAAGGGTTTACCTGTATGTGAGCTTTATGAAGCATACCCTGCAGTTTTGGTTATCTTTGTCAGCCAGGCTACAAAGAGAGTGATGGAGCAGGTACTGAAGCACATAGCTCTGCGCCCTTTTACCACTAATCTTTTCCCAGTAGTCTCTCAAAGAATTTTCTTTATGTATCCTGGCTTTGGTACCCACAGCCCAAGCAGAATAATTATACAAATACCACTGACATACTATTAAGGATGAAGCTGCAGTTTCTTTATCTACTTTTTATCATTTGTCATATTAGAAGCATTTTCTTTTATCTCTCTAGCAGGTACCAGTTCCAGCTAAGACCCAGTACCACACCACTACTGCAGTCAAAGGAACGTTGTAGGCAAAATTTTTTTAGGTAAACAAGGTACTAGATATAAGAATGTATATGAACATTAGTATTCCCTGTACAGATTAGACCTTGTTTATGCAAAGATTGTACCGCTTTAAATTAAATTGTTAGAAAACGTTAATGTGTGATGAGCCCAGACTCACACTGTACTGGGTATGGCACAGAACAAAGAAATTTATTTCCTCAATGAGCTTACAATGTAAATTTTCATCACAATTTCCGTTTAAAAAATTTTTAGTTTAAGCCAATTCCTTAAAATCAGCAAAATAGTAGTTGTTTAAAAATTGAATGGAGCAGTGAGAGGTATTTAAAACCCACCCAGTTAAAATACACATCCCCTCCGTCAGACACCCAACTGAACATACTGTATATGGACCAGGGCTGAAGTAGTATTCAGCAAGAAACAAATTAGATCACAGTATTTTTGAGGCTGGGAATGTGAAATGGCGTTGGCATTCACGTTCTTTGGATTTTAGAATGGGATTGCTGTGATTAGGAGTAACCACATGCATCTGACATATAGAAATGGTCCTAAATGTGTCCAACACGTACATTTGCATATTAGAAGAGAGTACCAAATAAATATAGACATTTTTAAACAAGCATTTAAAGACAAACAATCCTTACAGCATTTTGTCTCATAAAAGCCTTCTTCAGCCGTTTCAGCTGTTTCACAAAGCTCCTTTCCTTAGTTACTCTTCCCTGCCCTCTCTAGAGCTAACCCCTCCCCAACTCGCCCCATAAAAACAGTAATCATCAATTCGAAGAGATTAGAAATACTTTTCTAAAACTCCTATTCCGGAAACTAATTTTTTTCTTTCACACTCTGCTAACCTCATCCAGTAACAAATGGAAACATCTCAACCTACAATATTCTCACCCAACAGAAGGTTTTAAAAGCAGCAAATACTATACAAAAAAATTGGAAGGAGGAAGTAGACAAGAGCTAAACAAACAATTCCAGTGTTGGGCCACCTTTATATTATGCAGAGTATATAATTGAGAGCACAGTCTGGCTCTTAAGATAAGCTCTTTTTCAAAGCTACATTCTGATTATCCAATTGGACCTTTTTAGATTCTGTCAGAGTTGCATACCAATTTCCAAAAATGAATGGCTGAGTTGCAGTCCTTTTATTAGACACACAAAAATCCTCCTTTGCCTACTACACTGGATAAGGGGAGAAATGCTTTTGTCTGGAGGATAAAAATAACAAGAAAATGAAGGGAAAGTTTTGTGGGAAGAATGAAAGGCCAAGACGGAAGGAGAAAGTGACAGTCTGAAAATTGCCTCCTGGTAGAAGCTCTGCTGTCAGATTCAGGTAACAGCACTTCTGGCACAGCCATAAACGGGATGCTTTTCCAGAGTAGAAATAGCTGAAGAAAACCCCCAAAATGTGTTTGAAAATGGCCAGAGATTTTCTGGGTTATTGATGTGGCAGGAAGAGTAGTCTAGTGGTAGTGCATTCTTACAGAAGAATCTACTCTTTCATCATTTTATCATTTCAATAAGAAATATCATTCCTGATAGACAGACACAGCATACTAATTACCATATAATTTTACAGTTTTATACATATCATTGACTTTAAATGACACATACATTTATTTAATTTGCCTTTAATCAGAACTTCCCTAGGAGATGTATTTGCATACTAAAGGTATAATTCTCAAGCAGTTAGAGGCCTGAAATCTTGTGTGTCACCGAGCTGTGTCTCAATTCCTTGTTAACTAGATTGCATAGCTGAAAAGAGGTGACACCTGTATTTAGAAGGTTATTATAAGACCTACGGTATATAGAATACATTGGCAGAGGACGAGATAAAATTTTAGAATGTAAATAATTTTTTTACATGCTCAAAAAAGTAATTTTTCTAGCCATTAGTTCCTCTAGTATATAAATTTAAGGGATAACACTACCTAGAAACATGTTTCGGAGTTGAAGCAAGTCAGTACTGAATCTTGGGTTGAAAATGTGCCACTAAAATTTTTTCTGCTTAATTTCCAGTTTCTAACAGCAAATACCACTGCACAAGTGTAAAGCTGCTTCATTTTCACATTGGGATGTCTTCTAATGCAATAAAAATAAAGCTTCTGGCAATTCATGTCATGTTAAACATATAATTCCTTAAGTGCTGTCTATTTCAAACAAAGATTCTGCCGCGATACTCAGAATATACCATTCAATATTTTTTAAGACTTGGCTTTCTTAAACAACGCTTAAACATCTTTAAAAAAATTCAGATAACATCATGACTGTTTTTCCTGTGTCCTAACAGTGAACAAGGCTTGATACTGCTATTCACAGACTTTGTCATATCATTTTTACATCATTGTTCTGCTTTCCAAAATGAACATTTGAGCATCATTATATCATAACAAAGACCAGCAACTTCTACATTAGCAAAAAACTTTATAATAACTTCAGAATTAGAACTGTGAAACTATTATACATTCCTAAATTTCCGTGTGAGGAAGTTGATGTACATTCAAATGAAATATTTTAATA
>VFFE01007182.1:3684030-3706788 GCA_008921705.1 Burhinus oedicnemus
ACTTCCCTAGGAGATGTATTTGCATACTAAAGGTATAATTCTCAAGCAGTTAGAGGCCTGAAATCTTGTGTGTCACCGAGCTGTGTCTCAATTCCTTGTTAACTAGATTGCATAGCTGAAAAGAGGCGACGCCTGTATTTAGAAGGTTATTATAAGACCTACGGTATATCGAATACATTGGCAGAGGACGAGATAAAATTTTAGAATGTAAATAATTTTTTTACATGCTCAAAAAAGTAATTTTTCTAGCCATTAGTTCCTCTAGTATATAAATTTAAGGGATAACACTACCTAGAAACATGTTTCGGAGTTGAAGCAAGTCAGTACTGAATCTTGGGTTGAAAATGTGCCACTAAAATTTTTTCTACTTAATTTCCAGTTTCTAACGGCAAGTACCACTGCACAAGTCTAAAGCTGCTTCATTTTCACATTGGAATGTCTTCTAATGCAATAAAAATAAAGCTGCTGGCAATTCATGTCATGTTGAACATATAATTCCTTAAGTGCTGTCTATTTCAAAGGAAGATTCTGCCGTGATACTCAGAATATATATCATTCAATATTGTTTAACACTTGGCCTTCTTAAACAACGCTTAAACATCTTTAAAAAAATTCAGATGATAACATGACTGTTTTTCCTGTGTCCTAACAGTGAACAAGGCTTGATACTGCTATTCACAGACTTTGTCATATCATTTTTACATCATTGTTCTGCTTTCCAAAATGAACATTTGAGCATCATTATATCATAACAAGGACCAGCAACTTCTACATTAGCAAAAAACTTTATAATAACTTCAGAATTAGAACTGTGAAACTATTATACATTCCTAAATTTCCGTGTGAGGAAGTTGATGTACATTCAAATGAAATATTTTAATATGGAATTGTACATTAATATTTCATTGCATATATATGCATTTTGTGATTAACTAATAAATAACATAGAATGGCTTACAGCATTTTTTGCTGGAAATTAAAAAGTACTGTAATGAATATTGTTTGTAGAAGGGGCTCAGTATAAGAAAAATAGTGCAATAAATACTGTTAAATACGATCCCTTTCAGAGTTCTCATATTCAAAGCAGTGCCAGGTAATTAAAGGCTGTTAGTTTTTGTCTTCACCCACAAATAACTGCACACACAAACTGCGTTCTTAAAAAATGTCACCAAGAGTTGATAAGCTCTCTCCTGTGGAATTCATACCATCGAAGTGTAGTGAAATGGGTTGCCATTTAGGCTGAGCTTTACATGTTGATAAGAGCAGTTGCAATTTAGATTGCTTTCAGAGGCTTACCTCAAAGCTCAGCTTAGACCTAATAAAAGACTTTGGATCAGGAATCTGTTTTTTTGTTTTTGTAGAGCCAGACTAGTCTAACTTCAGATGATCAAGGACCACATGTGGTATGGTGCTCCCCTTCCCAGGACAAACAGAGGAGATGGCTCGCACCAGCTGCTGCCACATCTTCTTTGTCACTGTTACTGTGGAGCTGCAAAAATGGCTCAAGGACGTCTTTTTTTTAGTTCACTGGCTGTGTGAGTCTACCGTGAAACAACAGGTTTGAAAGAAATGGAAAAAGATCCCCAGTAATTTTAAGGCAGCATTATTATAGGTTGTAATTAGGCTTTGTCTTATTTGGATTATTCAAACACTAGCAGAGGGCAGGCTACCTGCCTATGGCAGGAATGCCCACGGCAGCTGCATGGGTCTCAGCAATTGCCTGAAGACCTCGCTTCAGCCTCACGTGGAGGAAGTCTGCCAGGTTATTTCCAGACGCACTGTCTCAACTACTGCTCTCCAACATACACTCCTCGTACGAATAACAAAAACAGGGAAGTATAAAGGAGATGGTAATGTATTTTCATTTTAATCCCAAGATTATATTTCCGAAAAATCTCTATTGTACAAGCTTGTAGCAATGTGACTCTACCAAATATATTTTCTTGTTTCTAAGAGAATCACTGTAAAATAAGAATATTACTTTCATGAACAAAAGAAGTAAAATGTTTTATTTTGGGCAGTTCTCACTGTTATAAATTCATTCCTTTTTCCTCTCCATTCCTTTCATTCTTTCATAATATACTTCGTGATTTTGACAGCATCATAAAGCTAGGTAATAGTCAAACGAATAACACTCTGAAAGTGTGAGTGACATTTAAAAAAAAAAAAAGACAACCACCACACTAGCGGGAAAAGCCTTACTTCCAGAGCCAGAGATGTAACTTTGATGGAGAGTGGAAGAAAAATGCTTTCATAAAAGAACCAATCTTACAAAACCAGCAATCTCTAAGAATACTGTGACATAGTACATAAATCTTTACAACTCACTTTTTTCTTATACCTTAAAGAAGGAAAATCCCATTACAATCAAAACTCTTGTGTGATGTGCAAGAGCCCAGAGTAATAACTGGAGTTTTTAACATCACAGCTCTTTGTAACAGACACTTCAAAGTTTTAATCTAAATTCTGATTCAGAATTGCATACATTACAGTTATGGAAACATCTCTTTCAATCTGCCTGAAAATACACACAGATTTTCAGAGAAAGACTTAACCCTTTGACTTTTTATCTCAATGTTACTTCTACCTTTGTAGCCTGAAGTTTGAAGTATATCTGCATATGTATATACATATTTATCTGTATATATATACAGATATATATACTATCCATATAGTTTCTAATTTCATAATGAAAACTTTCTAATACACAGTCTCTTGAAAACATTTTTCTCCTTTGTTTATCAGCAAAGAACAACTATGTTTTCAACAGCAGTTCAGTCATATATATATACACACCATTCTCCTATAAAAGTCGCTTCCTTTTTCTGGGAAACTAATGGAAACAATACAATGACCAGGATTTCCATGCCAGGCATGGGAGAAGAGAGCGGAAAGGGAGAGCTGCAGAGGTGTATTAAGGTTTGAATTTTGAAGTCAGGAAAGAAATATTTCTACAGAAAATTACAAATTGGAAGCCTGAAAACAGGACAATTCCTAAGGGGAGAAGGGCAGCCCAAGCACCTAACCGCTGATTGTCTGAGCATCTGGACACATGACAGAAAATTTAGCTGCCTGGTTTCCCTTCAGAGGTTTTAATGTACTCTTACTACCACGCAACATGTAGGTCAGTTGAATCAGCATATTCATTCAAATAAAAAAAGGCTACTCTAAGGCCAGCCTTCCAAGCATCAAGTAATTCTGACATTTCTCTGAGTTTTCAGTTCTTTTGGAAGCAGAGAGAGCTCTCACACAATGGGTAGCCCACCTGCACTACTTGTTGCCAAAAGGGAGAAAGTACTTGGAAAAATTATGGGTTACTAAGTAGAGAGAAACCACATCTAGCTCAGGAAATCTTCTCATCTAAAAATAGATGGAAATGCAAGGATATGGGAGGAAGTATCATACATACCTGCCCTTTTTTGCTCTGTGCATCTGCTTGTGGACAAGATGCACCCTTGTTCTAACTCAGTGTGATGACGTTCAGGTTGTACTTGATAATCAATTGGTTGGAAGAAGCTATTTGGAAGAAAAAAATTACTCAAATGTTTTATCTACCTGGTCAAATCTGAGTTTATATTGAAATCACTATTTTAAAAAACCCCAAATATGGCAACAAGAAAGGGGAGACAGGGAGCAAAGAATCCAAGTTACTTCTTTGTGTAGTTGAAAACTACTTTCTGAATAAAAATACTGGTTATCCTTTTTGAGTTACCCTTAGTTAACGTCACAGATGAAGGAAGACAAAAATAGGTGGAATACTTAGAAAAATTAACTATACTGTCATTATTAAAGGCTGTAATCTTCTGGTTTAAACAACTGGAAAAATTGCTAGGTTTAACAAGACATCTCCAGCTTACTGAAAACTTTACAAAAAATAATTAAGATGCTGGCACTCCTAAAATCTAACTTTTATTAAAAATCTTCAGTAGGGATCAAAGCAGCAAAAAGATGTTGGTGTGTATTAACATTAATTAATGAAAATGGGTTTTCTTCTTCAATGAATAATCTTAAGGGAAACAAAATATAGTGAAAGATTTATATTGTGACTGATTGTGTTGATTGGATCAATGACATTAGATCCATTTGCTCGATATTAGAATATGTTGTAGGCCAGGTAACGAATGCAACCAATATGAACTTTGTGGGGTACATTTTATTCCAACCAAAAATAATTTTGTGTATCACATCTAGTATATGCCAGCGTCACAATTAATGATGTGACCATAGTAAGCTACAGAGAATTCATCAAGGCAAAAATATGAGTACTTATATTTTCCCACCTAGTTAGTGATATTACTGTGCAGCATTAACAATCCAGTTGATTTTTATCAGGTCTTACAATATGCAGCTGCTCTAAAACACTTGTATTCCTGTCATTAGGTGGCTATATAATGAATTTTCAGCTTACATTAAAATTTTTTGCCACCCACAACTGTAAAAAACAAACGAAAAAGATAAAGCATGAGCTTTTCCCAATAAACAAAGCAATGTCTTCACTTATCCTATAGCTAAGTTATGCTAAAATTTAGTTTCAAAAGTCTGCTAAAGGAAAACAGGAACCAAGTTCCTGTACTTTTTATTGATTCTTATAAACTTAAGTTTTTAATGTTAGATTTGATTTTAAAAGAAACTTTATCTCTGGAAGAGATCAAGCTTATTCAGCAAAAAAAAGATGATGTGAATACATTCTTAATTTACTGAATGATGAGACAAAGACACTACTGGCTTCTTAAATTTAACATGAAGTATAGAAAAAACAAGAGCAATTAGCAGAGTAAATACAAAAATATCAGTGTAGCCAAACCCGCTCTGTAATGACAAAGGAAGCCAACCTTTTTAAATAGTCCAGACCATAACCAAAGAAAGCACATCAACTTTGAGCCTCTAAATCGAAATTGTGTTTTGAATTACTGTAAAAAGATTTTCAATACATCTTTTTTAATTATTCGAGCATAATGTAAAGTATTGTGGTCAGTAGTTTAGTGCTGATTGTTTTGGCAGAAGAAATAAGCATATTTATGAATAGTAAAGAAAAACAGCTAAACAAAGATAAGAGTATCTATGTAAAGTTCAGCCTGGCTTAGGTTTGAATTAAGGGATGATCAATGTTAAGTATAATTTCACCATGGCTGTTTTTTTAGCTAATAGTCACCTGCCAAGGAAATAGGAGGATAAGTGAATGGACACCTTTTTCTAGAAGGAAGAAGTGACACACATCACCACCCCCCCACCCAACGCCTTTTCTTTCCCACAGCTAGCTTTCTGACTTCAAGAAAATTGCCATGTCTCCCTACCTCACTGTCTTCAAGACATTCAGAGCAGGTATTGAGGAAAATCTATCTAACAGCAGAATTAAAATACTGTCTAAAGGCAGGTTTGGAAGAAATATCACAAAATAATTCAAGGTATTTTCTAATACTGAAACTTCCATTTCTATATGCTGTGGAAGCTTTTTACAGAAGGCTTATTCATGTTAGCAGATCATCAGAGAAACATTAAGTAATGGATGGTGCCAGAAATATCTGTTGCTTATTCATATTCTTCCTACTCTCTTCTTGTGCTCAGCTGCATGCTTATAGCTTATGCCTCGCTGTCCATTTGGCTGATTTTCCTTTCAGCAGTGGCACTGATAGGAGAAGAGGAACATTTGAATTCCTAAGCTTTCTCACCATTGCAGGAATACAGCATCTGGCTTAGCAGCCTAAAATAAATACAAACAAAAATCTTCCAGGAAGAATAATTTTCCTCTCGGTGCTGCTAAAGCTGCTAAGCCAGGGGTCTGTTTCAGAGGAGAAAATTCTGCGACCATTCCCCAGCAGAGTAAGCTCAGAGAGCAAAGCTGAATGATGGCAGAGTTATCCTCGACTTGTCATGCAGAAGAGGAAGGAGTGGAGGCAGATAAACAAACTGTTTTCTTACTTGTTTTCAAATGATGTGGAAGGGCTTTCATGCAGAAGCCTTAGTGAAGGAAGCTCTCTCCAAAGATTACAGGAAACCTTCCTTTTTCTGCAAGAAACTGTAAACAGCAATACATATAAAATAGAACCTCTGTGGATATGGTCACCACCAGTTATGTGTAATTTATTCTCTGAGCTTACTGAAGGACATTGACCCCACGGTGCTCTGCCAGAAATGCAGGACAAAGCAACGGTCAGGACGCTCACCCTTTTTGCCAGTGGTCACTGTCCTGCTCCAAAGCGATCTCTTTTCTTAAATCATAGAAGAATCATTCAGGAATCCCCAAGTCGTTGAGGTTGGAAGGCACCTCTGGAGATCATCTGGTGCCAAACCCTGCTCAGCCACCTAGAGCTGGTGGCCCAGGGCCATGTCCAGTTGTGGTTTGAATACCAGCTCAAAGACTCCACAGCCTCTCTGAGCAACCTATTCCAGTGTTTGACCACCCTCACAAAAAAAATTTTTTGCTTATGTTTAAAAGTAATTTCCTGTATTACAGTTTGTGCCCATTGCCTCTTGTCCTGTCACTGGGCACCACTGGGAAGAGGCAGGCTCCATCTTCTTTATTCACCCACAGGTATTTATACACATGGATCCCAGCCCTCTCAGCCTCTCCTCATATGACAGACACTCCAATCCCTGAATTATCTTGATGGCCTTTTGCTGGACTTGCTCCCATACGTCCATGTCTTTCTTGTGCTGGGGAGCCCAGAGCTGGACCCAGCACTCCAGATGAGTCTCGGTAGTGCTGAGTAGAGGGGAAGTATCACATCCTTCCTTGCTCTGCCCAGATGCAGCCCAGGATGCTGTTGGCCGTCTTTGCTGCAGGGCTGCATTGCTGGGTCATTGTCAGCTTGATGTCCATCAGGATCCCAGGCCTTTTTTGGCAAAGCTGATTTCTAGCCAGTCAGCTCCCAGCATGTACTGGTGCAATGGGGTTATTTCTGCCCAAGTGCAGGACTTTGCATCTCCCTACACTACGATCTTCCTTGTTCCAGACTTTCCCACTAGTCTCAGGGTCCTTACATTTTTAAGACCATCAGATCTGTCAGGGTTTCTTGAAAGTATTATCAGTCACTCCCCTCTGCTCTCTGTTCTCCAGCAGGGGAGTTGAAGGAATCTTTGGAAACATCTGTGAGTAAGAAGTCTTTAGATCTCTGTATCATCTGTGATGGAGATAAAAACACATCTGTGTGATTTTCTGTGACAGAAAAGGAACAGGGATGTAGGGACAGTTTTTTGGCATTTTGGTAATCCTACCACATGCTGTTACCACGTATTTTCTAGGATGTGCTGTATGGAATGTTTTGGCAATAAGATCTGCCCTCAGCCTTCTCTTCACAAAGCTGAACAATCCCAGCACTCTGCCTCTCCTCATCTCCTATCTGCTTCAGCCCTCCTCATAATTTTTAGTGGCCCTCCACAGCTACTTGGAGAGAAACACAGGAGGGAGTTTCCAGTAAGTTTCTTCTCTATGAAAGGCTAAAGGAAAAGAGCTCTCCAGTCAGTGAAAGAGCAGCATGTGGACTTGACAGAAGTGTCCAAGGAGGCAATGAAGGAGAAATCTAGGACACCTCCTTTCACGTACGGTAGAGTGGCATTTTAAGAATTTTGAATATGAATGAGAGCAACATAGCAGCAGTCCCCATGCTGCACTGAAATCCAGAGACAGACAGAAAGAGCCTTTATGAATGGTTGAGTAACAGTGTACAGAGAAAGGATCGTCTTTTCTTAAGAACAGGGAAATATTTTGGCATACAAATGAGCCTGCTGAGCAGTGGGCTCCACTTAAAACAATAGGGAATGTGCCTGACTGGCACTTAGAAACGCCAGGGTATGGAGGAACAAGCTGTGGGATTACGCAGCTATTAAAGGTGAAGTCCTTAAAATACATTTTGAAAAAAAAAAAGGAGAAAAAAAAAAAGAGTCACATACAGAAGACATAATAGATATGCACAACTGCCTTTATACAAATGGTAATATAGTATGAACTAAAGTGAGTGCCAGGTTTTAAATAAAAGTATTAATGTGGTGTTCCTTGTTATGGAAGTGATAATATGCAGTATGCTGTTATAACACAATACAAATGATGTTGGATTGTAAATAAAAGCTGCCACTAGTCCAAAAACTTCACAAGAGAAGGATCTCTTTAGTAAGTCACATCTATAAGATATGTTTCAAGATGTGACTACAGAAGAGCCACTGTTTAATAGTAATGATAAAATACTTATATATCATCCCTTCATGAGGAAAGGAAAATGCAAATAAAATCTGTCAAAGTTTAACTTCAGACAACAGGAATAGTTTAAAAGTGAGGGAGATGGTTAAAGTAAATGAAAGGAACAAGCAAAAAGATAAAACAAGACATCACAGAAGAGGCTTGAAATAGAACTGCAACAGGCCAATTACCACTTTGTAGAAGCTGGGTAAAAACACAGCTTTCAAATGAATTGATTTCTCCATAATGCTAGGATTTTAGTGAGACAAATTAAAAGCACAGTGTTTCATAATTGTATGTAGTGTATAATGCTTGACACAAGCAAGTGTTGGTCCACCTCTATGGCTACATGAAAGTTTAATAATATAGTTACTATTAGTTTCAATTAAAATTACTTGCTATTTTTATTTAGTATATTTACTTAGTATTACAATAAACTTATTTAGCACTTGCAAATAATGACTGAACTATGCCAATCACCAAAACTGTAATCAATGCGTGATCAGGTATCATTCTCATGAGCAACAGAAAACTCCAGCAAGGATCTAAATCCCTTTTAGTATTTATTATTTCGGTGCATCTTGAAGTCCTGGTGTATTTGGTATAAAAACACAGCTCTTCAAAATCTTCTAACAAAATATTATTTTGCTTAAGTAAGTATTTCTTATGCAAGTGCCACAATAATGAATTATAATAACCAGGATCTCCCATAAAGTAGAGGAGGGGAGAAGAAAGTAGGTTAATTAATGAAGATGGAACAAAAGCAAAGCAGAGCCAAATTAGAAGGAAGCATGGGATTTGGGGATGAAAGACAAATCACACAGGTTAGTGTGATCAGACAGAATAAAAGAGAGGGGAAAAAAAAACCCAAACCAAAGATTACTGACTAACCGGGAAAGAACCTGAAAATTGGAAAAGCATCTTTCTATGAGGAAAAGAGCTCTCGCAATCTCAATCTTCTTAACAAATCAACAGGATTTGGGTACAAAGTTACTAAATGACAGAAGTCTGTAATACCTGTCAGACCTCAGCCTACTGCAAATCTGCTGTCTTGCCAAGTAGCTCAGCTGATGAAAAACATACCATAACTTTTTGACTATTTTGTTTTTGTAACCAAAATAAGACCTACAAAATTTACCCATTTCCAGTCAAATTAGCATGTTTCACAACACTGCAACAAAAAGCAGTGTACAATGCAAAGTTGCATATGAAGAATAAGCATTTTAAAAAGATCCAAGAACTTGCTGAACATGAACAATTAGTAAAGAATAAAACTACATTCTCCTATGATAAATAGTTGATGACCAGTTAATTTATGACATTATCGGTTAATAACGTATATTCGAGTCACTTGAAGTAAACCGTTGGCCCCCTAAGTTTATGTGTCCCAAAACTGGAGAGAGGAAATTGTAATACAGAAGTACTATTCATTTTCAAAGAGGATTTTTGTTCCACTGCATAGAAGTTCCAGCTGATCCCCGTAAACACATTTGCAGTAAATGAACTAGTTTTCAAAAATTAAAATTATTTGGCAATTGAACAGCTGTATGCATGAATACTCAGATACAGAACAATGCCAGATTTGCATTTATCTCAGAAATGTATTTTAGCTGAAGTGTGATTGCAATGAGAAGCACTATGCTTTGCAGAAAACTTCTAGCAATTGGCTCTAATCCAGCCTCATCGTCTAACAGAACTGGCAGAGGTCTTTCCATCTGTTTACAGTCTTTTGCCCATCATGGATGAGATTAAGAAGAAATCCGCAGTGCAAAAAGTAATAAAGTGGCTTCTCACATTTACGAAATACATCAGTTATCCATAATATTTTAATGGCAAAAGCTTCCTTTTCAATGAATGTGACCACTTAGTGTATTAGGTAGCAACAGACAATTTATTTGTTTCTTACAGCGAAAACTCCCATTTCTCTTTTTATGAATGCCTCTGGGCAAAACTAAAATAAGAAGTGCTTGGGTTGCACGGCTATCTCCAGGAGCAAACAAACTGCCAAGCGTTATCACAGTCTCCCTGTAAGCATTTTAGCTTTGTTTGAGAAAGCAGTAGACTGCACATTGACTCTGCCCTGTCACCACTCATGGTTTTGGTTTGTCAGTTTAGGTAAACAGGGATCTACCAGCCACAGGATCAGCCTGGACCTCTTCTGACTCCAGGTTCTGTGTAAGAGAGCGTGGCATGAGCACTCCCTCACAGCTCATAAGGAAATGAAGTGCCTTTCAGACAAACATGCCAATGATGCAGATTTAACTCTAAGGGAACCCTAACGGCTGTAATCCTTCCCCAACCTGCAGGATTTTCTGTAGGTGCCTGATTCACATCAATCAATAGCAAAGCTTTTGTTGACTTTAAATGGGTTCTTTGAGCTGTAGATGAGATTTTATAATATTAGCTTTCTTTATAATTGTAAGCTCTCTCTGTAACTTTGATCAAGCTTCTGCTGTAGCCATTTATTTCTGTTACAGGTTGAGCTGCTACATAACATCAAGGGACTGATAGAAATCGGTCCCAAACACTTATGCCAAGACTCCTTTTCTATCATTTAAGTTTCCCAGTACCTAAACATATGAACAGTGCTTCTAGTGCCAGGACATAAGGCTAACATATAACTGAGAACAAATAAGTTCATACCTGTCCAGAGGAGATGAGGTAAACAGTCTGATGGCTCTTCCTTTTGTAGATCAGCGGAGTGCAATCAGCAAGACCCGAGCAATTAGTTTATTAGGACCTCACAGCTAGCATTTCCCAGATCCAATGTTACTACTGGAAAACAAAAGCAGATACCAAGAAAATCAGATGAAAAATTAAATCTACCCTCAGTAAAACTTAAAATCACGAAGATTATAACTTTTCTCTAGAACACAAATTCAGTGCATGGTGACTGGCAGGACTTGTTGGAGAACAAGTTTATATAATTTCTTACCTTAGAATAAAAAAATTGTGGAGGAAAAACTGAACAATTACATTTATTTTAAAAAGACAATGTTACAAAAAAACACACTTAAGACATGGTATCTTACACATTTTATGAGACAGAACTGATTACAACAAAACACCCAGAGCATGATCTGAAGCAAATTATTAACTTAAAAGCTGAAAGAGACATAATATGGTTATTGCCTTCCCACTGTTCCCAAGGTTAAACTGTTAAAGTAGGCTACTTAATATGATTATGAAAAGTTACTAACAATTGGCATGCAATTACTTTAAAGAGGTATGCACATGGTTAGACCTTTATTATTTACAAATTCATTATTTGGAAGATAGACCAGTGCTGTAGAGCAAGGAAGGTTACAACACTGAGGAAATACAGCTACTGCCTGACTGAACACTAGACTCTGCTTTCTGTGGCCAGGATGTGAAACACTACAAACAGAAAAAAAAAGTTCTAAATATCCCACTTGATAATGGTTTAGTGTGCAGGAGAGTCATTAATGGTCTGACAACAAGACAAAAATTTTAAGTATGATAGGTAGTTTTCCTGTTCCCCCTTCTCTCCTGTTCTGGTTCCTGCTACTTTAGGAGCCATACTACATTTTCTGTTCTCGAGATACTAGAATCATAGAATGGTTAGAGTTGGAAGGGACCTTGAAGATCATCTCGTTCCAACCCCCCTGCCATGAGCAGGGACACCTCCCACTAGACCAGGTTGCTCAAAGCCCCGTCCAACCTGGCCTTGAACACCTCCAGGGATGGGGCAGCCACAGCTTCTCAGGCAATCTGGGGCAGTGTCTCACCACGCTCAGAATAAAGAATTTCTTCCTAATATCTAACCTAAATCTCCCCTCTTTCAGTTTAGAACTGTTACCCCTCATCCTATCACTCCACTCCCTGATAACGAGCCCCTCCCCATCTTTCCTGTAGGCTCCCTTTAGGTACTGAAAGGCTGCTATATATATTAATTTCTTTTGTTTCGTTTGTTTAAAAAACAAATAAATTTTCAGAGAAACTTCAGCCCATATAGCCGTTGCCAGTGTGACAACTTGAGACAATAACAAGCTATTTCAAATTTTATATTCTGTAAGTGAGAACTTTGTAATGGAAATGACTTTCACCTTTACGTAACCCCCTTGGCAGTACCACGTTGTGAAGTGAGCAAGCACAATCCCACTGCTGCTTTAACAGTCCTAAAGAAACTGATGGCCCTGCTGGAGGGTGGCGAAGTGTTAATTGGCAAATTAAGACAGTTCTCCACTGAAGCGTTGAGGATAAATTGCTGCACTGAATATGCATTTTTCTGGGCTTATCGGGAAATTGAGTGGAAGATGTATAAAAGGCAGCTACACATACTACTGGGAAGATGGGAGTTACCCAATTTATTTTCTGGTGTATCTAGAGCAGTCTCTCAGCTCTTAGAAAGTGATTTGTACTTTCAGGGATATTGTTTAATTAAAGAAGAAACTTTATCTGTGAAAGGTTATCTAATGCCTCAGCTAGATTCCCTCCATGAAACTGTTGAGTTTAAAAGGCCAGGGCTGGGTAGAACAACCAGGATTAGGTACTAAATGCTGCTTAAATTTAAGGCCATTTACATTCTTGCCTCTGCGTAGAATACAAATTATGAGAATCAGACTAACAATGAAGGCTGTTGTCTAAGACAAAAATAAAGACTGACCACTGTGTTCATTGACTGTGCTGCTATAACAAACACATAGTATTCACTATTGTCCTAGGTGGTCTGAGAAATATTTAATTTAAATCTTATTCTGGCATTTGTGATGATTCAAGTGTCCTTGTTCATGATCAGTAATCTACAGTTTCCAGCCACAGAAGTCAAACTGTCATCGCTGTCTGTGGTGTTTTACACTAGACTTTATGGTATTGCTCTGCTCCTGGAGAAAAAGTAGGTAAAAAACCCAGTTCCCTTTTTAATTCAGCAAGTTTTGGTCCCCATTGCTGCAGAGGGGTCAGTGAAGGCGAGTGGGACAAACCCACTGACACCCCCCCTCCCATGCGTACCCCTTTTCTCTCCAGTCCAAAATGCAAAACCTGACTGCACACCTTCAGAAGATGTTCTCCCTTTGCTGCACTTACATTTTGAAGACGACATGACTGTCAGGTGGCTTTTTTCCAATTTAGTAACATGGTCTCCTACCTCCGTATGTTGGTATTGCTGCGTATGGTGCAAGTAATGTTAGAACTCTGCAAAATTTCCACCTGTGCTGTGGATTTTTCCATTTAGTCACATTTAATAATAACCTAGACTGCCAGGCAGACCTGAGGCAGCACAGTGACAGGTAGGACTCCAGACAGACCCCAGCGTTTTGAGCCATTGCTTTTTAAGTTACTAAGAGGGAGACTATATTGGACTAGCGCATAAATTACCAACAGCAGCAAGTGTCCTGTGTAAAATTTGCGGAAGTCCTCAAAGCAACTTTGGCTCTTAGTAGTCAGAAGCTCACTTTTGAGAATGAAGCAAACACTTCAGTGACGAAGGGCTTTCAAAATGTCATCCCACTTTGCAGCCGGGGGCAAATCAGCCAGAACGCTCATGACAGGACGTATCAGCCCTCACTACTGTTGGTGAGAATTCCCACTGAATGAACTGCATTTACCATAATAGGTCTGAAACAAGAACAACGTCCACGGATTGCGTACCATTTCTACTGGGGGTTGGAAATGCTCCCTGAAAGATGCTTGGTGTTAATTGTACTTGGCTTCGTATTCCAACCTCCCTTTGTGGTAGTTTTCTGAATTAAATACTATAAAGAAAATTCCTCACTGAATAAGGAAGGTTTTTCATTGGCAATGGTTTTCAGGAAGGATAATTTCTCAAATCAAGATTCTTCTCGCCCTCTTTCAAGATTCATTCTTGTCTTAAAGGAAAGAAACTCTTGGAGAATAAGTCCTGTTAAAACTATTACGGAGGCATATTCATGATATCCAGTCATTAGCAAGGTATCAGTACTGTGGGTAGGTGCTCATTAGCACACCAAAGTTATATGAAATAAATTGTAACCAGTAGACATTCCTTTGGCAAGTTCTTTCTGATTAGAATTTGTGTCTAAAAGTATTAGAACTGCTATAGCTGTGTTTCACAATGCTACGCTAATTTGTATACTAATTTCTTCATATTGTATAACTAATATAAATATATAGAATAGATATAGAATAAATATGTTTTTGGAATATAAGTAGCTGTCAAGAAACAGAGATAGTTCTTTATGTTCTGTACTTAATAACTTTTAAGAAAAATTGTCTACCAAGCATTTTATATTCTTACATAGAAAGCATTGGTTTGTATATATGTTATTTCTGGTATGGAATACAGAAACATAAGGACTTTTAAAATACAATTTTTTCCTGTTTTCATCTTGGTAAAAATACTATTTTTTTTACAAATGGTTTTGTTGGAAGAGAAAATGGGTTTTGGAAGCATAGAAAATAGTGAAATACTGATCACATCTACATAGAATAATTTTACTTTCAGGAATTCCTTCTACCTCCAGCACTGCTGCTGCCCATAGGACAGTGTTGCATGACTTTCAGCCTGTTTTCTCAAGGTAGGCTATGCTTCCCTGTCGGAATTAGAAAAATGCTGATTCGTTTGTCCATGTTTAGCTCTGTAGTCTATCACAGAAGTATTTTACTACTTATATTTCAGAGAATTTGAAGTGGTGAGCAAGGTAGTGAAATAACTTGTGCACTCACTTATAAGCAGTGGGTATGGTGTTGCAGTCTTTAAAGAAGTAAATGGATCAGATAGAAACTAGAATAAAAAGCAGATCTATGCCATGCTGCATTTTGGAAAGTGTAGCTGTTTTGCTAGATCATACTAAACAGGAAAAAGGTCATTTGTGCATGGATTAAAAAAACTTATTTTGACAGTGTGCCTATTGACTACTCAATGCCTGGTAATTTTAAACCCATAAAGTTCAAGACAGGCATACACACAGTACAAACCGACACAATTCCCCAGTCCCCACCAAAAACCAAATCAGACCAAAGCTCTTTAAATAATAACAATTATACAAGAAAAAGTAACATGAATTATTCAAGAAAGAAGTGCGTTTTTCCCCATGAACGAAATATTCTGTTCTGTGATTCTGTGATACTTAACTCTCAGATATTAAGCAGCAGTCTTCATAAAAACTTTGGCATATCTTTTCCTTTTAAATTGCATTCAGATTTAGTTGGATGGATTTGTTTATAATTTTAATTTTCTGCTTTTAGATTATTTCTGTCTTCAGAAAACAGCATGTATTCCGTGCAAAGTTAAAATGAAGTTCAGTAGTATTCTGCGAAAAAGGCAGCCTGCTAGACTACGGTTCCAGTATTTGGTATTATCTGGAAAGAAGTCCAGTTTCTCATCAAGTTTGATCCTGTATAATTAATAAATAGTTTCACACACTTTCTTACCCTAATTTAAATCAGAGTTGTGACTCAGCCGACATAAAGATGTCTTCTGGACATCAAATGGAATACAAAGCACAAGAATGCTTCAGAAGCCAGTTGGTCAGCTATTTCACAAAGAGTATGTTTATCTGGAACATTTAAGTTGAAAGTCTGACATTTGAAAATGTTGGCAACTGCTGTCCTTAATTTTGATGACAATTGCCATGTATTACATATAAAATTTCATAAAGGTCACTGCAATGTGTAAATCAAAGACTCGAGAGCATTTGACAGTTTTACTTTAAAAGGTGTCATATAGTTTTCACACTTTGTGAGTTTTGAAATAAAACATCAGACAAGTGTCCTTTTCTTATTCTAACTGTCTGAACAGTAGGGGTCTCTGAACGCACAACTGATGGCAAATTATTTTCAGATGTACAAAATGAATACAAGTTAAATAGGGCATATATAATATATGACTCATCCAGGGAATGCTCAATAATATGCCATGCACAGGGCTGGAGAGTTAGTATTACTCTTATTACTCTATAACTCTTAATAATAACATAGGCAGAGTGTTCTAAAAGTATTAAATATTTTACTTGATATTATTTGCAGAAGAGCTTCCAGAAACTTAAAATGCCTAAAATTCTCCATGTGAATGAATATCAGAACAATCAGAGAATATTACTTTTTGCTGAAATGGATTTCTCTTTCATCCTAGCTCAACACTTACACTGAACAAGAAATGATTTAATATTTCCTTTTTTTTTTTTGTTTAAACAAAAATGAATTTAAAAATGGATGCAAAACTATATCCCACAATAGGGTTTGGCTTAGAAAAAGGAGTTTTGTTTTCCCAGGCATCCACATTCTGTGTCAAAAGCAGTTGCATTAAACAGAGTTACTAGAACTTCACAGATGTAGCTTCATTGAGAGACAAAGGGAGACAGAAGAAAAGCTGAGCTAAGGGAGCTTCAGCTTGGAAGGTCCACAAAGCCCCAGAGGCGACAGCAGCAGGTATAATTCTGGTCTGACAGGGCCCTCCCTGTTCTGCCCCCGGGTGCTAAAAGCTGACAGCTTGTTGTGGGGAAAAAGTAGAGGACTAGGGCTAGGAGAGACACGAAACGGAGAGCTGCAGCTGGAGCGGGGCTACAAAGGGGCTGCCAAAGGAAATGACAGCCTATATATTTAGTATATTTAGTCTTTATTCTTTCCAAGTGAAGTTACTAATTTAAATATTTATCATTGTATTAAGAGACAAAATTATAAAAAGGTTTTCTTACTTTAAGGTGAGCTGCCAAAAAAGATATTGTAGAATCTAGAGGAAATGAAATGAGCCTAATCCAAACCGGACCTTATGGTACTACCTCCGTCAGTGAACCCCTGTGTCATTTCCAACCCGTGATGATATTCCCCAGTTCCCTCCTGTGATTTGCTTAGATGTTCAAATAGGGCTCCTGAAAACATTGCAAACCTTTGGCTTTCCTTTCCTTTGTTTTCACATTAACATTTAGTGCAATTCTCATTTGAAGCACTTGAGCTTCATTATCTTGTAGGTTTCAAAAGGCTTTGCAGGACTTTTTTCCATACATCCATGTCTTTAATTTCTTTTTTAAGCACCTGTATGTATACACGCATACTTACATGCAAGTGTGGTCAACTTGTAGTAAGAATTTTGTGGCTTTCATATTCTGAGGAAAAAGTCCTAGAAACTTCATATAGATTTTAGGGAGTAAAAAAATATTACTACACAACCTAAATACAAATATAAATCCTAAACCTCAAGTTGATCCAAGTGTTTCAATTTGAAATAGCTGAGTACTGAAGTACTGAAGTTTCCCACCCACCCTCTATTCACTGCCCTGAAGATGTGGTACAAGAGGTACGCAAATCATCAAAATAAAAACTAAGAATACTGCAGTTAAAAAAGTACTGATTTACATGAACATTAGATTCCAATAAAGGACGAGTTAAGGCTATGTAATTATGTTTAAGAGATATCATAGGTGATGCGCTTTTGGCGGTGTATGAAATCATGTGAAAAATAAGGCTGATTGTAAGAAAAACTATCAAACGGTTATTTTGTGTCCTGAGGAGTGAAGTTAAACTCCCAAAATAGAAATTATTCTTTGTCTGAAATGTCTAAAAGTATTATAAGTGGAAGGCCATTGTTATCCAACACAAACTGTTTCAGTTGTTAAGACTCAATTTAAAAAAAAAAAAAGACATTTAAAGCAGTGAAAGAAAGATCCATGCAATTCTTTTGTTTCTAACGGAATAAAAATCATCAGACCACAGCATCACTTTCTAGGCCTCCTGCGCAGCTACAGGTAGCTAATAACTGTGTCAGAAAGTGAAACAAATGGGCAGTTGATCTGGACTCATTGAGATGCACACGGCGCAGCGGGAAATTCCAGCACAGTCTGTTTCACCCAGTGTCCTACTTCAGCTCCATTACAAGTGACACGGCAGTGTTAAGGAAGGCACTTCCAGCTCTTAGAACCACATTATAAGGTAGTAATCAATTATTTACTGAACAGAGGCAAACAAAAAGGCTTTCACTACACTAGTACAGTATTCATCAAAGCCTCAGCTTTTAAGGCAGCTGGAAGAGTTAGGAAACAAAACACTTTCACCTTATCCCAAGTTTTTCCACAAAACTACCTTTTACAGCTTGATTCTGATTTAAGGGGACAAAATTCTGTAAATCATTTGCAATTGCCTTTTGAAATTATCTTGCTAATAACACTAATCTAGAATATATGGAATTTAGTTTATGCCTTGTTTCATTAATATAGAGACTTTAATAACAAAAAATAACTACCCTACAAAAGGACAGCTTTTCCAGTGCTGTGTATAATTTCAAGTGAAAAAAAAAGATGTTCTGCTTATTTATTTTTCCTGGTTTAAAACAGTACTGCATGGTTTTAGTTTATTTTTTTAAATGTTACTAATTTACATATTTTTTACAGCTAATGAGAACTCAGCACTTCCAGTCACCACTACAGCTTAAATCCTTCATTTAGAGCACTAACGAAGTTTAATACTCTCTAGGACAATATATTTCCTGCAGCCTATATGTCTTTTGCACCCTAGAAAGCTACTGTCATCTCCTCCTACCCGTCCAAAAACCTAAGACAACAAAGGGATAGATCTGGCATTAGCCAGCAAAACCTATTGCATTAATTCCAGCATGCTAGAAACACAGTCTCCTCCAAGAAGCTTTGTTTGTTATATATATATGAATTCATATAATACTGTATATATTAATATGTATATGAATATATACGACTATATAAGCAAGAGCAATAATATCAGCAAGATGTCTGCCAAGAGAAACAGAAGAGTCAGTACCATAGCAAGAGAGAGATGCTGATAAAGAGTTACCAGTAAAAATCTAACGGAATGAGATTACATCTGATGCAAGACTACATGCGATCAGCACATGTGTGAATGGGAAGTTTATACTAACTCAAACATTTCCATCAGAAGACAGCATCAGCGCTGACATGATCTTTTCAGAGGTTTCCTTGGAAGTTGTGGAGATGGTATGTATTCACTATCCTTTCAGGGCACAGTGGTAAACAAAACACTGTCTCCTTGCGTTCTCCTCCAGGAGTACAGGCAGACCACCTCTAACCACAGCCCAGGAAAAGGTGGAATGAAATTAGCTTTCTAGGAATCAATAGAAAAATACATGCAGATGCTGGGATCCAATTACACAAATTAAAAGAGCTGGTTAAGAGCTTCCCAACTCAACACACTCAGGTGTGCTCTCTTTCTCTCCCTTGCATTCGTTTTCACCTACTGTATATTCTTTCAACCAGGAGCCAGTATTAGTTTATTTCTGGTGCTGTACTTGTTATAGTGTCAATCCATTGCTTTGCCCATCACAGGAATATCAAGGAATGTCAGTGAATATAAATTAACTGAGTGCCAGTTCTTCCTGAAGTGACAGTGTTTATATAACATTATTATAGAAGTGCTTATATTTAGCAAAAATCTTTCTATTAACTCACAGAGTGTCTTTAAAACAGTAATAAATAGTAAAAAGCAAGAGGATTACCTATAAAGCAAAGAAGCCAACAGCATCCTGGGCTGTACCAACAGGAGCACATCCAGTCAATGGAGGGAAAGGCTTACCCTCTTCTACCTGGCGCTCACTAGACAACATCTAGAATAGTGTCCAATTTTGGGTCCCCCAATACAGAAAACATCAATAAGCGGAGCTAGAGTGGGGAGGAAGAGGAGAGACAGGGTGAGAAGGCAGTGCCAGACTCTTCACAGCAGTGCACGGTGGGAGGACAAGAGGCAGCGGACATGAGTTGAAGCAAGAGAGGATCACACCGGGTAGGAGGAGGAGCTTTTCCCCCAGGAGGACGGGTAGGCAAGAGAAGAGGCTGCCTGGAGAGGCTAAGCAGGCTTCACCCTTGGAGGTTACACGAGTTATCTAGTTACCTGACTGGATAAAGCCCAGAGAAACCTGGTCTGATCTCAGAGCTGCCCTGTTACCAGGAGGCCAGACTAAAGATCTCTCGAGATCTCTTCCAACCTGAATTAACCCATATTTAGTAAAAGAGACACTTCAGTTCCCTTCTGATTTCCATTTTGCTATAAACTGTGAGAAACTTGGGACACACAAATAGGGCATCAAATACTTTGTAGATGGGAAGAAACAACTCTGATGGATTCTGACCAAGAAAATATTCATGCTGCATACTAAAAAAACCCTCACAAACAACTCCCAAACCAACAAGAAAACACAAAAAATTGGATATTTACTTAATCAATTTTAAAAAAAAATTATCTACTTTAAAAGCATTGTATCAATTTTACCAACAAAACAAATGGAAGAAAATGAGACATAAGTGTTCACAGGATGCAATTTTTGGGGATGGTAAAAAGCCCCCAAACTAGAAATGTTAAGCTATGCAAGCAACATCACAGAACATCACTAACAAAGTGAAGAGAGGGAAAAGGAGTTATTTTACTTAAGCATTACATTTTCTCACCTATATTTATATGTAATCATCTACTGCTGTTATTTTCTAGTTCTGCTTTTTAAAAAAGGGAAATTGCCTCCCAGTTCTTGATTTTCAGAAGAAACAGTATAATAATTTGTTAAATGCTGATTCTTTCTGGTTCTTCTTGCATAATGCTTATGGATAAATGTCAACAAAAGGAGCAAAACAGACAGAAATGTACTTTTTGTCTTCCTATGGATAAAAACTACTATTTAGGATACAAAACATACAATACATTTTTTATTTTTCATGTGTATTTTTCCTTCCTTCCTTCCTTCCTTCCTTCCTTCCTTTCTTCCTTCCTTTCTTCCCTTCTTCCTTTCTTCCTTTCTTCCTTTCTTCCTTTCTTCCTTCTTTTCTTTTTTTTTAAAGAGAGATTCACTGGAGTATAACATTAAAATATTTGTTGTGGTAAATTTAAATGATAGTCACTGGGTAAGAGACAACATTGGTTAATGCATATAGTACATTTTTATTTACTTGTTTCTGACACTAACATTTTTATTTGAGGTAATTTTCTTTTAAGATCCTTCATTTTTATTCTCCTTTTGATCTGAGTTTATGAGATTCCATCAGTCACAGTAAATTTCAATCTGCTAGGAGACAGCCCTCAATTCAGACAAATGTAACAAACAATCAATAAGATTATCTTGCCTTTAATGATTCACCTGCATGAAAATCAAAACTTGCTCTCTTCATTAGACCTTGCTATAAGGATGTTCTTCTTTCCTCTCCAGGTATTTTCACAGCTCATGACACACGTGCCCGGGTCTTGAACTGGACCAAATATTTGAGTGGTTCAGACTGCTGTGAAATGCAGCAGGCCAGACAGGAGTGCGCAGAGGTGCGGGAGAAGTCAGCCTTGCCCTGCAGCCCCCTGCTCGCTCCACACGCGCAGGGAGCCCGGGCAGGAGGGGCTGCAGCCGCATGTCCTCGCTTACCCAGGGCTGGAAGAGGAACCATAGCACGCAGTTGGCAAAGCGTGGCAGCAGGCTGAGAGCCTCTTGGAGCAAGGAGGGAACATGAGGGCAGACCCCTTCCCAGCGTTTCTTGGGGCAGCCCCATACGCCATGTGGACCAGCTGATGGGGAGAGCTAACCCACGAGGCAAGGGCTGCTGGTGGAAAGGGACTCCATGACGCATCTTTCCCCTCCATGGATTACTCTCTGGGCCATCCCGTAGGAAGCATGGAAAATGCATCTGCTTATCAGCACAGCATGCCCGTTAGGCCTTCTTCATCCTTTAAATTCCCCTAAAGTGTGTTATTGTTCACGGTGCTTACAGACACGGGGAAGGAGAAATAGGACTTTATACTTATGCTGGCTTGTAATTTTGTTTTCAAATTACCGTACAAATCTTCTGACTTTTCATCTCATTTAGCTGGACCAGGCTGTGCCCTCAAATTCCTCACAAGTGTGAGCAGAAGGTCTGGCCTCATATGGAGCTACTTAGAGAGCTTTACTGCCCAGCTACTGGGGAAATTATAGCTGTTGTTCCTTATTAATATTTTCTATTATTTAATTCATTTTATTAAATAAGAACACCAATAATTTAGACCAAAATATTCTGGAAGGTCACTAAAGCAAGAAGCCAAATTTCCCTCTCCATCATGTAGTCCTCAGTTCAGAATAATGTTGTGCCAGTAACGGCAATAATGGAATAACTCAAAGGAGAACCTGGCACGAGGCGCAGCTGAAATACTTGTCCCAAAAGTCTACAGCAAAACACTCACTGTCTTTGTGGGGACAGGATTTCAGACAAAAAGCCATTTCTGTTGCATGCTAAGGAATAGTTGACCTTGAATCGGAGATGAACCCCAGCCAGAAATAAGAAGCAAAAGGTTTTCTTCAGAAGTTGACTGAAAGTTTGGTTAGCAGAGATGATAATTCAGACTATAAACATTTCCCAGACATCAAACAGAATACAAAAAAACAAAAAACCCACATGGACAACCAAGATAGAACAAAACCAGAAGATAACTATCTTCTAAATCAAACATTTCCGTGGCAGTCGTTGCTCCAACAAGACCAGGATCTAAATGACCACAGCAGAGATGGGTGAAAGTAACCCTGGTCCGAGCTTGCTTTTGAAAAGTGACAGTAGGGTTCACAGCTGCAAAACAGGGGGAAAAAAAAAAAAAAAAAGAAGCTGCTAACAATTTCTAATTTAGCCAACCCTTCTTTTTCCCTTCACTGTTTTGGCACTGATGAC
>VFFE01007182.1:3706808-3739067 GCA_008921705.1 Burhinus oedicnemus
CCTTCCTTCCTTCCTTCCTTCCTTCCTTCCTTCCTTCCTTCCTTCCTTCCTTCCTTCCTTCCTTCCTTCCCTCCTTCTTTTATTTTTACTATTCTAATCCTAAACCAAAATATAATTAGGAAAAAAAAAATTTCCAGCTTTGACTGCTACCTCCCCTCTAAGAAAAGCATTGTATTAAAAGACTGACCTTTGGAAATAATATCCATAAACCTAAGCACTGCATGTTTTCCTGTTACTATAATATACAGGTACGGAAAGAAAATTTGTTACATTTATCGTAAGACCAGACACTTGCTTAAAAGCCAAGAGAAATATCCAAATCTTCTGTGTTTTTCCTCTAAGGAAGAAAGAGACGATCACAGTAAAAGCGGTAATGAAATTGCCAGGTTTGTTTTAGTTCTGGACAAGAACTCTCATGCATGATCAGCTATTGCAGCTCAGCTGAGATCTGGACTCTTGGAGTCACAAGCAGTGGTGTGATTGGACCTGAACTCTGTTTGGGAAAGGCACTCAGGGCCACACACCAAACCCCTCCTTTAAACATCTCCATAGTGGTGTTAGAGCTTGTCAATGTGAAATATTGAACCTAAACAATTTGTTACAGTTAGCATTCTTTTAAGCTAACAGCATTAATATGACATTTTTAAGGTCACTGCAAAAGGCATTAGCGCTGCAAAAAGATGTAGCCACAGACACATGCAAAAGTCCTCTCTAGTAAGAGAAAAGAATGAGACTGATGATCCAAAGAGCCAGCAAGCATCTCTGGACTGGGGGGAGGAGTGGATTGATTTTGTTTTATATAACTCCAAAGATCACAGAGGATATAAACAGTCTTTATTTTACCCCTCTGGAATCCTAGCACTCTGAGCTATAAAGCCAGCCTTTTAAAGAATGTATATTTAGGCATTTTAATGCATGGCGCTTTTCCCATCTGTTCCTCCTCTGCCTCTCAATTTGATGGCTTAGAGATCCACCCTACCCTTCCATAGCAATTTGTATTGAGTGCTCTCTAACTTGTAGATTATTAAACACATTTGCTGAACTCTCTCAGTTAAGAATAATGTAATTAAGCTGGACCACCTTCAGTGATTTAATTTACAAGCATGTCAGGGTAGATACTGCTTGACTCATGCAAGTTAGATGGATTTATGCTGAACTTCTGAATCACAGATTAGCTGGAGCACTCATGAAAAATTTTTGGCTTGCAGGAAAGTCTTACCCCAGACAAAGCAATAGAAATCCGATACTGACCTGATGAAGGCATGGAATGCATACGTACATGCAGGCTGATGCATTTAAAATGCACAGGATTTGGTCAGAAGAGAATTATTCGTCAGTGCTGTTTCTCATAAGAATCAGCCTTATTTTCAAAGCTGCAAGTTACTATTGTGATATACAGGCACTATCCACATTTGAAAACTGGATCACTGTAACTTCAGAGCCTTAATGTATTTTTACCAGCTTAAATTTACAAGAGCCGCATTTGCAGGTAGCCTGAGATGCGTACACACATCCATTTCAGTATATGCATTTTTAATTGGCTCAGTCTTCTTCAGGCATGGAAAGGACTAAGTTGTTGCTTTCCCATGACAGAGTAAGACACTGAAAATAAAGTACTTCTCTTAAGATTAGGAGAAAATGTCAAACATTGGATAAACTAATAATTGGCATTGAAGTCAAGGGTTCTGTAAGAGTTATTCATGTGAATTTCCAGCTAAGCTGAGAACTTCAGGGCTATGTTGAAGCACAAGTCTAGAAACGAACAGAAGGGGAAACAAGGGATAAAACCAGAGGAGAATAAGAAAATACAAACCCCAAAAGGTACCTTTTCTGCCCAAAACCACTACTCTATGTAGGTGTGGTACTTTATTACTTAATATATTTCTTACCTTTATGCATTTCATTGTGGCTCAAGCCCAAAGGGTTGCTTATTACATTAAACAAGCTTTGCTACTGTCCCCACCCCCCCAAAAAAAATTTAAAAAAGGGAATGCTATCAACAGACACAGGTTTGGTGAGTAAGGAAGTATGGGAGAAAAGAAGAGGGACTATGTGGACTGTTCTGATAGAACAGCCTGGACAAAGGCTTTTGACTCTCCTCTAATTTGGGGCTTTTATTAAGCCCTCTTGTCTTCGAGAGGAATAGATTCTGACATCCTGGACTACAGATGGAAAAAAAGTATTTTATCTGAAACAGTGACAGGAAAGCAGAAATTCTTTCTCTGTGATCTCTTGGGACCTTGATATTCATTATGTGTTTGGTTTTTTTTTTTAATTTTAATAAAGTAGCCTTACGAATGGATAGGAATCCCTTATACTAAGCATTGTACAAGCAAAAGAATAAATTTATGCTAGTGACTTCATAAGTGAGAGTTATTTAACAGTGGTTATTATGAGACTGTTAAAATGAACTGCTTAAATAGTAAATAATAAGAAGTAAGTAAATGTAAGACAGCATCTCAAAGTTGAGCATCGCACATTACATTGAATTGAACCTGGAAATGACTGGCTGAGGAAGGTAAAATCCCTAAGAACTGCCTCTCTGTATACATGTAACATGTATTTTTATGCTTGTTTGTAAGCTTGTTGCCAGGTATACTAAACATCTGGAATTCTGCAACTGCTAATCTAGGCTCAACTCTGTGTTTCACTAAGTAAAGCTGAAAACATCAAGGAGAAGAAATTCACAGATCTTTCAACAAGGAGTCAGTGGCAGCAACTTAGATCTCTAAATCTATCTGCTTTGGTTATGCATGTTGCCAGCATAAAGAGGTAAGAGACTCCAGGACCAGTTCTTTGAAAAAACAAGATTATCATGTTTAAAAATCCAGACAGAAACAGGATTGTCTAACTAGGACTAAGTCTCAGCAATATCAAAGTAATATCTGACCTGAGGAATGCCTTCCCAGCCTAGCCTTGGCCCATCCTGATCCCCATGGCTCTGCCTGGCCGTACCCTCACCAAGCCTGATCCTGAGCCCCACCGGTGGGCTGACATCCCAGCCTGGCCTTGGCCCGTCCCCGTGGAGGTGCTTGCTGCCCCGGGCTGGGGCTGTCCCCCGGCTGGAGCAGTGGGACGAGCTCTGGCTGCCAGTCCCTGCCCTGTCCTGAGGGACCCCACGGGAGCCCCCACTGCTCCTGGCTCCAGGCAGCCACCTGCCCTTGAGGCACCCTGAAAAATTGTCTTTAACAGCATGTAACAATGCTTGATTGAAAAGTGGCCCTTTTCCATAAGCTCACTTAAATCTTAGAGAGAACAAGTAAAAGTATCTTTCCATTAAATACCTTTGTGACAGTTCATATAACATAAGCGTACATTATCTTTTGTCCTTTTCAATCTAGTTAATTACTTTTGTAGATTTTATCTGCTCATATTGAGAGAGAAATGTTACAGATTTCTCAAATAACTCAGCAGGATAAATGATGTGTTTTACTAGAGAAAAAGACTTTGACAAATGTCAGTCACATATTGAAAACCACTTCAAAAAGAATTCTGAAAACTCAAGATACAAATGCCATCATAGTTAGATACTTAACATTTTCCTATCACTCATAGACAAGCATTGTATAGGCAGTTCTACAACCAAATAGACCATAATCCAAAGCATTATGTGCATTTGTTTTTAAGTAGATATATTATATAGTCAGAGAACGACGGAAAATTCAGAAGTTCTCTTTGCAAGTACTAATTCTGTTTTTCTGTTTTCTTGTAAAAGTTCTTTCTTTTACAAACTAAGCCTCAGATCAGAAGTCTGTTACAGCCTAAATATATATTCAAGTTGGCATGGTCGGGCGTAGCAGAGGTGGCCCAACGGGATGCAGGGGAAGAGGCTGCACAGCAGAGCACATAGTTCCCTTACTATCTCACCTGGAGCCCAGCCCAAGAGGGCTGTTCTAATGGGGCTCTGCAGTGCCTCTTCTCAGGCAAACGCTATGGCAAATCAACTCTGAATATGTATCGACAGGAACAATTTGATTTTCTGTAGGAGGTAAAAATAGGAATGTGATTTCTAAGCGTGCAAGAGTAATAAAAGAGACTTATTAGATTTCATATATTCCAAAGAGTATAATTAATTTTCTTGGAGGCTTCCTTAAACTTATTTTTGCCTATTTAAAATTGATATTTCAAAAAACCCTACCTAGCACAGTCACCTGCAGATTCTGCTCATGGAAAGGAAGAGGCAGTCAGTGCAGAGTGAAGGTGTAGAGTTTTGTAACAGAAATACTGAGATTGGCATGAAAGAAACATGCATGGAAATGTCTATGTGCAAATGCACCAGGAGAAGCACCAGAGCAAGGCTTAGAAGAATGGCTGGTATTGGTAAGGAAGACCACGAGTCCCAGCCCGCTGCTCCCAGGACACTGCTCCCAGCAGTGAAGCTGAGAACGGTGTTGTTCGTCACATCCCACAGGCCTGCGCTCCGGTAAGACCACTGCACAGACAACTCACCAGCAGGAGACTGCATCCTAGCAGGACAATGACAACAAGGTTGCAGCATGCCACACGTACCGTTCCTTTTCCCGGTAGCCCAATAAGAAAACAGGCTGTTGACATATTTTTCAAGCATATTCTGAAGTAAAACAGCTAATGGGCAGCAGCAGGTTACACAGAGTAATTCTTGAAAGTCATGAAAAAGCAGTCCCCAACAGTTGTCTCCTTAATGATTGCCGTCCTGATATATACAGGGGATCATGATACTTTTCCCTTTTAAAAGGTTAACCTTTACTCACTGAATCTGCAATCCTTTTTTATACATTCATCACAGAGAGTGGTATTTCCCCAAAGCAAGTGTAAAAAATATGAAGCATGGCACCCTTAAATTGCATATCCTAACAGACAACAAATCTGTTGTAGACATATAGGTAGATAGATAGATAGAACAATTTCTTCTGAACTGACATAACCCTTCTACCTCTGGCATCACCAGAGAGCAAATATCATTTTGGATGTAGCTTACAGACTGAAATTCAAAGAGGACTTCATAAAGAATAGTTACAATTAACTTGCAACTCATTGTTCATAAAATGACTATTATATACATTTATGTGGGAAGCACTCAGTGCAGGATGAAAAATATAAAGCAGTTCTGGCAAGGAAGATGTTAATGAAAAATATAGTGTTTAAAGAATTTTAACAGAAACCAAAGAAGTCATACGTAAATCGTATTTCTGTAAAACAAACTCACCCAAGGACAAGGATTTAACCTGATTTAGTGTAGCTCAAGGATCAATCTGTTTTAATGTATTATTCTGTCACTATAGATTGGTGGATTGATCACATCTTGAGTTGAGCTTTACTTGCCAGCGAGCACAAAGTAATCTGTCCAATTGGTTTCACTAGCAGACAGTCACCAAGCACTAACTAGATCTGATCGATATCCCCTACAGTGTAACAGCTTCTGTGTTTATCGTGCTCTAGACTTCAGAAGTGACAAATCAGTGTCAGCACCGTTTAGCAGTGACGGCTGAAGTGGTGCACCATGCAAAGCATGTCTAGCAAGAGTGGCTCAAAAGACACACCTTCATAGTGATTTTAATTGCGAGCTCCCATGACCGTTTTGCTCCAGCACAAAGAAAAGGCCTCTGTCAGCAGAGGCACGCAAGGAAGATGTTATTTGGACACTGAAGTTGTGCTTTTTGCTACTACTACTGGTCTAAAATTACTTATTATAAGCCCAGTTAATTACAGTGTATCATAAACCTATAGTCAGAATCACATGAAAAAAAAGGCCTTATTACTAGAATATATCACCATCATTTATTTCAGAAGTGTATTTTGTGACAAAAAGGCTCAAAATGCTAGCTAACAGGCTGCATTTTGTGACAGGTATGAAAAGGTGATGCTAGTGAAAAGGGAGAGGAGTAGCAAAACCAGATTGAGACAGTAAAGAGTTATTTAGCTGCCAAGCTGCTTCTTGGCATTCATCCGAGGCATCCCAAATTCGATCTGCTAAAAGAATTAGACTGTTATACAACTGCTGTATCTTGAAATAGGCTTTGCTTTGCCTATGCTAGTCAGAGGCTTGAGGTGATTGTTATTTTGATTTACAGAATGTGAAGGCAGGGAAGACAGCAGCTTTCCCGAAGCTACTTTGAATCATAATGGAGCTATTGCTGTAGCTGAAGCAGTAGCGGACTTTGTTGATAAAGGTCTTTGATGACCTAATTGAAACACCTTCAATTTAGTGAAATTCCAAAGCTGAGTGTTTCACAGTGGCATATCTGGCTTGAGAAAGATTTTGTCAGGAATGTTCCTTTTTTTTTTCTTTTTTTTTCTCCCCTCCAAGAGAGGGAGAAACTGATTCTTTCAAAACACTAAGGCTTCACTGCTGTGGGAGGGTCTCACATGAAGACTCCTGTGGAAGTGACTACACAAAGCAGGGTGAAATCATAAGACGGAAAAAAGGTGGGTAAAAAGCAAAGGCTTTCTGACATCCAAGATAAATCTACAGGCTAGTTGTAACAAATATTAGTATTAAATTGTAATAATAAATGCAATTTTTCAAGTAGTGTCTGTACAAGGGCCACCAGAGTGGGATGTACAACATCTGGCAGGTTTGGAGGGTGCTGGTGAGCATTCATTGGGCTCACATGGAGGAGGAGTGGCACTGGACTGGTCCATGAAACTGCTCTACCCAATAGCTGCCTATGGAGAGCTATGAGTCCCTTTGGGAATAGCAACAGCATAGCTTAGCACGATCCCATTTTGTGTTTAGCCCCAAAGCTAGTTAGGTGTATCTGCAATTCAGGGATTGAATCTCACAAGACTGCTTTGTGAGACCAACAAGATGAGGAAATTTGAACCTGTGCTGAGGAAAGACTTAAGGAAATCTCAATTAAAAAACAATTGCCAAACCAACCAGCGCACGTATAAAAGACTTAAATGAGCTCTTCTAAAATCATATTTGTATTCTTGTTTTTTAATAAGATGAATTTAATTTTGATTAACATTCTGTCATGAGATTCCCAATTAATTTTTTTCTTTCTAAAGTCTTTTCAAAACCAAATCGCTACAGACGTCACATCATCTTAGCATGATAAATAAGACAGATTTTTTTGCTAGTCTCTGAGTAGATTTCATCTGCCCTCAAAAGAGAAGGGTAACAGTTATATTTATGCAGCCATAGGCACCACAGTGGTTAGTGGCATCATATTAGAGGAAACTGGTTTTAATTTAAAAGACCCGACAGCAGTGCCAAGCGCAGAGGAGGATCCGCAGCACTGGAGTCAATGAACTCTGGCTCTCTTACCACAGCCAAAGCTGAGCGTGCCAACAGCCCGGCCAGCCAACAGCCACAGCGTCCCCATCTACCCAGCCACACAGTGCTGTCTTAAAATGATTACGTGACAATAAACCACAAGGTAGCTGACGAACCCATGAAAGTAGCTGCTGACTGCTAATCGTGTCATCATGGCAAACTGTGTCTAGAATCAGTTGTATTATTAACTACCACAAATTTGAAAAAATAGTTTAGGCAGAGCTTAATTAATTTTTTCTGCCTCCCTCCTCTTCTCAACTGATTTCTGTGGAAGCCTTTAGAGGCTTTTGAACTCTGCTCTGTGACAGCTGAAACCACTTGTGTTCCCTTTTAGTTTTTGGTGATGCCTCCAGGAATGAGTGAAAATGTAAAATGCCCAGTTCAGCTGTAGCATATTGGATGACAAAACCAGTGCATTTACACAGCCTTTGTCCCTCTTCATTTGTGCAATAAGACATTAAATTAAATCTCCCATACAATAAGCATACTTTTACGTAGTACATTCCTTTTCATGAACTAATAAAAAAAAAAAGGAAAATAACATAAGGATTCATACAAAACTGCTGATGGAGAAGACTACCCACCAACACACCATTAGCTATTGCATCTTATGTTCTCAAATAAAACATGCTGTGTAGAAGTGATTGCCTTGGAAGTTATTGGTACATTTGAATGCAAACTACCAAACCATGAAAAATGAGGCATCCATTTGCTATAAAAATAAATTAGGAGGCAATGCTTTGCTGGCAAAGTCATTTGAGTACCACAGTTCATAACTATTCATGGTACCATTAACAGATGTCTTTGCTTGTACTGTGAGCAGCCTTATGATATTGTCGTATTCAGCAGTACTTTATATTTAAAGTGAGTGCAAGCAACTTTGTTTTAGAATATAATAAAATCTTGCCTGATGTAGAGATCCTATGGGAAATTATACAGTAATGTTACCTACATAACTAATTTTCTTCTTATGAAATCATGATTCCCACTACACTTTTAGAGCTATTCCAAGTATTGTTTAACATCACCATTTCCATGTTAATATCTCAATAAATCATGGAAATACAATACTTCATATGAAAAGTGAGTCATACCTTTGGGAACATAAGTTTTCCTTTCTAAATTAAAAGGGGAATAAAATTGATGCTGAATGTACTGTATGTTGTTCAAGGGTAGTAAAAGTACCCAAGTGTTCCTAACACAGCAAGGCTACATACTTGTATGCACCCAGACTCACGCTAGATATTGCATAATATTGCTTAACTATTTAACTCTGTGCCAGGAGAATTGAGGACCTGGTTTAAAATACACCTTTAGAAAAACAACCGAATGCACTGTTCCTTCAGAGATTACTCAGAACTAAAAGCAAATGGCTTACCTGAGTGAACTTCCCAACATCAAGGCACTTGTTATAATGATATTGGTTGTTTTGAACAAGGATTATTTTGAATCTGTACTGGAACAATCAAAGGCATACCATAACTCTGTTGCTTCTTAAAAATATTAAAATAATTTGGAAAAGTCATATAAGTGGTAAATTCCTCCCTCCCTTCAGAAAATGCTAAATTTTCAGAAAGCCCAATACAGAGAAGCAAAGCACAAAAATTGGCACATTTGCCATTCCATCGCCTCCCCTCCCCCCTATTTGTAGCAATGAGGTTTATAATACATTACTGTGCTTTTTTGTTTTTTTCAAAACAGAAGCCTGGCAATGTAAACAGGTTGTACACAGACCTGAGAGCTAGGTAGTCCAATCAACACAAGTTGACTCATACTAGTTAAGAACCAGACTAATATATAACTGGATCAGGCCCTGCAGTTAAATATTTTGGAGTTTATTCTGCATACACTCTATGTTTACCAGATTCTATAATACAGAAATCGAGTTTGGTATGGTACTATTAAAAAGGTGAAGGTTACTTATTTTGGCAGCTTCAATAACTTGATGCTTTCCAGTCTGCCTTTAGAAAGAAACCAGTGTTGAAGTCAATGTGTCCCAAGCAGCTTGCCTGTTCCAGGCTGCAAGCACTGGTTTAATGTCTTGTATGTTAACCGCCGCACTGGCAGACCGATGAACTACTATAGCTACGCCAAACCCATTTCTGTTTGCATCTGTGTACAACTTTTTTATTATTAAAATAAAGTCTTACATGGGGGATTAATTGCCAGCACATTCAGACTCTCATTTTAACTCTCATTCACTGCATGCTAATTTCTAGTTACTGCATAATTTCTACCCTTTCCCTACAGTTCCTCATCAACGTACTATTCATCAGTGCTGTTTTCCAGCCAGAATTCGGTTGAGGTAGGCTACAACCGAGTGTGTAAAGAAAAGAAGAGCTGTACATAAATAAAGCAACCATATTTAAAAGTTGTGGAAGACAATATCCCTGCAATTTGTTTAGCCTTTATTTTAGTTTTCTCTAAAATAGTTTCCTGCCCTGTCTACTCTGCTGATCATCTCTGTGCTAAATTATACAAGCCTACCACAGCTACCTTGTTAAATGCTTTCAGTAGGACACTGTTTTGCCCTTTCTGGTCTCAAAAAATAGCAGACAAACACCAATTAAAAAGTTCCTGGTTTATGTTTGAAGGAGAGAAAAATAATTTGAGAGTTTTGCCATTTGTATTATATTCTTTTTTGTATGCTTTCCAATACACTTTTTTTCTAAGCATTTGTCAAAAATAAAGATTACCTTGATCCAATGGTAGAACAACTCCCTACTTAGTTAAATTGCTTTCACTGAATATGAGGAAACCCCAAAAATATCTTTTCAAAGCAAGGATTTTTGACGAAACTCTATTTGTGGACTCTTGATTATCCACAAACACAATTGTTCCTTTTTTTTAAATAACAACCAGAAGCCATAAGTAATAGCTCTTATTTATTTCCACAGTAAGAAAAAATGCTCAAATTAGTATGATAATTATGGCTAAATGTTAGAGCTGGGTGATTAATGATATGGACAGGGAGGAAGAGCATGTCTTTAACAGATGCATAGTGCCTGTGTATTGTGTTTCTTGCCATTTTCATAAACCAGTCCTGTTTGTTTCTCAGTAATGATCTTCTTCAAACTACTGCATGACTTTGAAAGGGCATTATATTTTATTATCAATTTCTTATTAAAGTGAGACAGTCAGTGAATGAGAGTGATCAACTGAAAATGGATGACAAATACATTCACCCCGACTTATGAACATGGAAGAAGAAATGCTACTTAAGATGTTGGAAATTTATTACTTTGAAAGAACTCCTAGAAATTGTACTTTACAAAATTCAGAAAGAGAAATGTGTTACATTTGTCAAACAGAGATCATAAGAAAATAGACATTATTTGTCTGAAGAAGGGTCCATCTAGGCCAGCAAGAGTCTCTGGCAGTAGCCAAAAATGGACGTTGGGGAAGAGGTGAGGCTTGAAGCAGGCACACAATACTTCCCTAAAATCCATCTCTTGACATTTTCTAGCTTTTTGAAGTCTTCATATTTTCCAACCTTTGCTGGATTTTTCCTTTTGACCTCTGGCAGTTTATTTTTGATCATGTGCGGTTTATCTGTTTTCTCTTCCACCTACAACTGTACTATCTCTCTCTCAGTTACTTTTCCTGGCTGAAGAAGTCTTAGGTTGCTTACTTGCTTCTTGTGGTGAAGCAGCTCCATACTTTTGATCATCTTTGCTGACTCTCTCGGAACTGTTTCAAGTTTTTAATATATTTTCTTTCTGAGACACAGAGAGACCAATGCTGCACTCCACACTGATGGATCTGGGCATACACTCAGCTTGCACAGTGACAGAAGGAAATTTTGTATTTTGTTCATTATTCCATTCCTGGTAATTTTTAACATTCAATTTGATTTTTGACTACTGAATGCTGAGCTGACATTTATGGCAATATCTCATTCCCAGGTGGTAATGGTTCATTCAGAGTCTATTATTTTACAGAGAGAATTTTTTTCCACCCTGTGTGAATCGCTTTACATACATCTATGCTGAATTTAATCTGCTATGTCCTCTCCCAGTCACTCAGTGTCATAAGGTTATTCTGCAGTTCTTTCCAATAAGCTCTTGTCTTTGATGCTCTGAAAAACTTGCTATTACCAGAAAACTTCTTTTACTCACTAGCATTTTGAGGAGCTCAGAGCCCAGCAAGAGGATCTCTACTGACAGCTGCCCAACACAACAGACAAATGACTCCTCTCCACTATTTTCCTGTTGGGAGCAGCAAAGATGTGGCTGCTGCAGGTGGGAGGAGGACAAGCAGAGGCAGGACATTGTCCTTGCTGACCAGGGCACAATCCCACAGTCCTAAGCCCGGCAAGGTCATGTCCTGGGACTCCCCAAGCAGTCCGATTGGAAGGAGTGGGAGACTGGGCTGGAGATAGTGCTGGTGACAAGGGTATCTACAGTGAAGGTCCTGAGTCCACCTGGGGAAAGCAGGTGGGAAGCCAGGTCCGGAGGAGACAGGGCTGAGCACAGGGATACAGCTCTGGGTGCCCAGGACTGAGCCATCATGGAGCTCCCAGCCCACGGGCAGATGGTGTGTGGATGGGGGTCCCCAGTGAAGCTTCTCAGGGAGATTATGGAAAGTTAGTGCAGTTGGGACCCTGACAAGCCAAGGCAGTTATTCTTCTACACAAGGAAATCCTATTCCTTGGCTGTCTAAATTCTTAATGGCATTTTGGCAAGGAATTTTGTCCAAATGCTTTCTGGCTACCCAAGCAGACTGTATCAACTGGCCTAAGCTTGGCAGCTCCCTGTAAGAATCCTGAAAGATTTGTGAAGCATAATTTCTCTTTCCATAACCTATTTTAAGAATTCTTCTCAACACATATTTACCCATGTGAATACTAATTAAATTATTGCATATTATATTTGATGGCATACTAATTATGGTGTCAGGCTAATGCATACTGATACACAGCAATGATGGTGTCAGGCTTACTGGTTTCTTTTTTGAAGCTTTGAAAGGTCTTGATGACATTCATACCACTGAGGGATTTTTTTAAATTACCAAAGCTTTTTTTTTAATGGTAAAACAATTTCTCGCCAAACTACAGCAGCACATTTTGTGAAAATGGCAGATTTAAGTTGGTCACTGTGGTGCAGCTCCACTGGAGTCAGAGAAGTGGGGAACTACAAGGTCGCTAGCAACCTGCCAGCATGCTGCAGACACCTAAGCTATTTCCCTCTTTGATCTTTCTGTACACCTTTGTTGTGTATTTCAGCAGAATTTTGTCAAATGGATAAGTATCTATAAAATACTTCCTATGAAACTGCTTTCTGCAAATTTCCCAGAGGTTACAGATATTACATGACAGAACTATGTAAACAGCTCAGATGTCTTGACTGAAAGCATTATGGTTTGACAATGATCAACTTTCTTCTCTGCTTTGTTTCTTCTTCCTTGTATTTCTTCACTGAATTAACTGGAGAAACAGCTGACCAGTTAATAATAAACTTTCACAAAATCAGTCAGTCAAACTAAAGAAATAATGGTACAAAACTGCAAATAATTAAGCAAAACCCCCTAATTTTGAGGATCTCTAATACTATGAGATAACAGATTTCACTTCCTCCATTTTACTCAGTCACTCAAGAGGGTTTGCAGCTTTTTGCCTGGAGTCAGGCTGCTTTAATTTGGTCATGTATATTGGTTCTAATTTAGTAAGAGAAAGCAACACATTATTGATACTGTTAGTTACAAAAGTGTCACAAAACAAGATCAATAGTGCTCGCTGCACCAGAAACTGTAAGGCACAAATAAACTTGCTTTTTGAAGCTCCCTAAACCTCAGAAAAGGTATATTTATATAGACGTCTGAGGTCAGTAAACTAACAGTATCAACAATGGTAAATCTTAGAGAATTAAGAGAACTCAGAAACATACATACTGGTCTGGATCACCTATTATTTATATATTTACAAATATTTTAAGGTAAAAAATATAACTGAATTGAGAAAACTCAAGTAGAGATGTTATTTCTGCTTTACAACTGAGCACTACAAGAGAAACTTGGCCACAAAAAGATGTATTCTGGCTCCAGATTTATTTTAATTTTCTATGAAAATTGTCTGAAACATTATGACCATGCATCTATATCATCAAATTAATCAGAAATGAACTTGCTTATAAAATCTTTCCCTGATGAAAGTAGTCCAAGTAGCAACCATCATTGGGGGAAAAAAGATGAAAAATAAAAAATGCCTACATTAGAACCTAGTTGAATTTTTTGCATTAGTTTTCATCTTTTTGCATGTTTCAAGATGTAATGGGAAAATCAAAATAAGCAGGTAATCTTACTTGGTTACAGTATAAACGAAGGAGAAAGACAGTAGAGTACTCAGGCAGGTTCTGTTTACCTGTATTTACACTCAACCACAAAACTATTCAGGATTTGAAATGTAAGCAGCACACCAAAAAAAGGAAGATATACTTGAAAGAGGATGAGAACTTTTTCTCTTGAGCCAAGCAAATACCACGATTCCTATTAAAACAAATGTCAAACCTTAAGTTGCTATTTTCCATTCCAAATTTGTATCCTCAAATCCCAGTTTCTGCTCCCTTCTGGGGACTAGGCATTCTCTTGCCACTGGCTTTTCCCCCCTTTTTATTTCTGTTTTCCTTACGTCATTTTACCCACATGTGGGTAGGTCTATCACTTCTTAATTCCCTAAATTTTCATCTTGCCTTCTCCAGTTCTTTTCTCTACATGTGTGTGGGGCCTCCCTCCAACCACCATGACACATGCTTGCTGGTTTGTCTATTTAGACTTGTACCTTTTCACCCCTCCAGTGGCTGCATTCTCTGGCAGCTACATTTTTCGACATAGAGGTATCGTTTGTGGAAAAGTCCTTTGTTGATCTTCTGAATTGAACAACAGGATATTTTCTTGCTCTGCACATTTGACAAACTCAGCTAGTTAAGAGCTTATCTATTTCTTCCATGAGCAAGTTTGCGATAACCCACTCTTACAAAGCTTAGGTCACTTGTGAAACAAATCTCTACTCCGGGACCCCAAACAAAGCAACGATCATTTGCATTTTGCTTAATTTAACCTAGCCTGGTTCCATGTGAAACCTGTTTCTTTGGGATGGAGCTTCCATAATACCTGTTAGTCAACTCTTCCTTAATGTATCTCCTCCTCTGATCCTGCTTAAAAATAGAGAAGTAAAGATAAATGCAATACTTTCCTGAAGTATATGATGAGAAACAGTAAACAGTGGTTGTCTGGGTCTTGCATGAACCAACAGGTTCTAATTGCCATGACCATCTATACCATCCCTCTCTGTGATATTTGTCTGAGACCGCCTCCCCCTGCTCCAGGGGCATAGCTGCCTGTGTTCAAGGTCTGCTCTGATGTGGTATAGCTATAGAACCTTGGACCAGACTCTGTGGAAACAGCTACGTTTGTTTCCCCATCCACTGACTCAAGAGTTGCATTTAAGCTTGGGCTGGGCTATGTTGTAGGTATGCCCATGCCCAGCCTGCTACTTGGCTGATCTTGACCTTGCTGCTGACTTGAGCTCTTGGATATGCCTTATCACTATGAGCTTGTCTGGCAATTGCTGAACTGTGGCTGACCCTGGTTACTGTCAGCAGACCTGCCCTGCTCGCCTTGCTCTGGTCCTGGGGGACTGCACCCCTTGAAGGACTGCATCCCTCAGCTTCCCCTCTGCTGCCCTCTGAGCAGCCCGCTTTTGGTGGTCCTTGAGACTGATCAAGTAGCCAAGGAACACCTTAGCCAATGGTTCTCTTGGGAGGCATACTGTAGGATTGCACTTCATTGCCAGAAAGGAAGGCAATCAAGAACAATAAATAGCTTTTACACACCTGGCATTTGTATGAATCAGTGGAAAACTACAGTTGGCTGTAATTCCATAGGGCTTAAAAAAAACAAAGCAAAATGAGACACTGCAGGGAGTCATTTTAGAAACTGAGGATAAAAAAAGTATTTCTCTGAAATAATCTTCTCATCAGTTAGCTGTGTTTTCTTCTCACCCAGAAGATGGCATTAATGATGTGTGTTCTACCTGCATCTGTCTTTGATGACCACAGGGATTCGTAAGCTGTTCCGCCCATTAACTTTCTGCTGCTCTATATTAGAACAAATTCACACTTGTGCCAAACAGAAAGCACTCACTTGTCTACCACCTTCTTTCAAGGTGAAATCTAAGTTGAATAGGAGAGACATATTCTTTGAAAAACTAGCCCTTCTTCTGGACCACTCTACCATTCTGTTAGAGAGAAGGAGAGAGGAGGAGAAAGGAGGAGAGAGTGAAAAAGAGAAAAGCAAGGTAGAAAATGGAAGAAGAAGAGAAAGGAAAGTGGAAATTGCCTTTCCATATACATATTTTAGGTCTCAACTGATACAAAACTTTCTCTAGCTTCTAGATGAATGTCTCCTATAATTCTTCTCTAACTAGAAACTTTAGAGCTATGGCACATCATGTTGATAAACATAGAATTCAGGAGTAATAATTTCTTCGTAACATATTAATCTGGATCTAATAAAAGACAGTAGTGTAGTTCCACGTAATAAATATACTTTAAAGCCAACCATAACCCCCAAAAGATTTTAAATTGCTATGTGCCGTTTTGTAAACATAAATATCAGCCTTCATTTCAGCTGCTACCTTGGTTGAACAGGCTAAGTTGGCAATCACTCATTTGTGCACCGTAACATTCTGGAACTCATTGCTACAGATTTGCTCTTGGGTGATGATGTAAGAAATTGATTCCTCTGTAATCAACATAAAAGATTAACCAAAAAATATTCATATAGTATGTTACACGGGCTGTAGGGGAGAAAAACCTAACATCATGGTCATTTACATTACTATGCAGGTGTTAACTAAGCTTTTAAATAAACTTTTTGAGAAGTATCAGAATATTTTGCTCCAGTATTTTTGACATTATAATAGCGTATGATCTGAAATATTAGCATCCTGTATGTAATAGCTTGGAATTCCTTTAAATCATGATACCTATGATGAGAGGAAAAAGGATCATCTAAATTCTACTTCTTACTTTAGGCATAGAAGTGTCCGGTTATGCTTGCACCAATTTTACTATCCCTTAACATTTCAAATTCTTTGAAGACCTCTAAATCAGGGCTTCTGTTTTCTTTTTATTAAAAACAATGCGAGATGCAAAGTTGTTGCAAATAATCTATGCCTAAACTTAACTCTGTTGCTGCTGTATTCAGGTCTTTCTGCTGCTTAAAATTTATCAATAGCAGCTGATTAAACATTTATTATGTCGTTGAGATCACAACACTACATTCCAAGCTCTGTTGGTATTTCCTTGCTAAATCCCAATTTTCAGGGGTTTATTACTCCATTATCTTATATCTCACTGAGCTCTCTTATAATAATAGAGGATTATGCCTGAAACTTAATTAGTTCAATTTTTATTGATAGCTCTTATTAGCAGGTCCCCAGTTTCTACACTACAGCTAGTGAATAAAGAAGGTACAGCCATGGAACTTGAAAGAGAAAACATTTTAAAAACAAAACTCAACCTAATAGCATACAAAATTAATCAAAATATCCTTAAAGAGGCCTGAAGTCTTTTTTTGGGCAAAGATGCAAAATGAAGCCGTGATTGCAAATTCTTGTGCTGGTGGGGTATCTCTAGAGCCTCTGGTGGAAGGTTCAAAACTGTCATTTCCTGGCAGAAATGTTAAGGCCCACTGGGATCAGTTCCTCCCGGGGAAAGCAGGCATCACTTCTCAGGAGATGTTGTGCACTAAGACTGCATATGACATTTGTGATTCTTGTAACAAGCTAGGAATAATCTAAGCTAAAGCAACTGACAGATAAACAAATGTGCATTTGCTTTCAACATACTATTTACTTTTCCATAAAACATGACAACAAATATATGTTGGATCAAAATAAATCCAACTGATCAGACTGACACCTAGAAAATACATCATCTGCCCTGTGAACAGAGCTTTAAAGCTATAGAAGTGACTTTTTTCTTTTAGCATTGTAAATACTCATACACATTGCCAATAACTAGGGAGCACACCATTCAAAACCTGCTTTAAGTCACAAATGAGAATGAGTTTGGACACAGCCTAAACCACAGACAGAGGTGACCTGTGTTATCCACTGGAACAATATGATCTGGTTTAGAATGCTATTCCAGGACATGCTTAATCTGGACATTAGTAGGCTTGGTTTGGTCAAAGATGCGGTTTGTGTGGAATAGAGGGAGAAATGGTAAAACTACGACAGTGCCAAGGACTGTACGTAGTACTTGCATTTTGTTAGGGTCCCTAATGCTTTTGGATTAAGATACCAATAGTGTCAGGCTATGTTTGGCTTTATTTAATCTTCAGAGAGCTAAGAATTTTCAGCACTCTTCAGAAGGTAGCAAATACGTGCAGTGACTGATGCTGCTTAGACTATTACAATTCATTCTTTATAGCAAAATGGGTTAAAGAATAATTACTGCATTTTAGACACTTTCTTCCTTTTGCAATTCCCCCCTGCTACAGTGATTTTTCAGTTCCTGTATCAGCAGTAAGGATCAAAGCATTCTCCTGAAGATGCTCAAAATAGAAGAAATCAGAACAAAAATACACATTTCAGACAGAAAAAATGCACTTACAGTGCAGAATTTCATCACACTAAGGCATATATTTCTTCTTACAAACTGATTAGGAACAGGATAGAGAGAAAGCGTCATTGTTGGATGAAGGAGTTTATCAGAGATGAGTGTAATACAATTTATGAAAAAATGATACGAAATACAGCTTAATGCGCATAGATACTACACAACATGCCATAATTGTGTCAGTTAGAAATGTATAGGGGATTGTCCTCAAAAATACAATTTTAGAACAAACTACATTTTATTAACTAATTTCAAATTAATTGCAACACATAGGACATCTTAAAAATTCTATATACATGCCAATAACTTCCACTTTTGGATGCTGCTGTAAACATGAGGAAAAAAATGCCTCTTTCCCTTAATAAGACTCACAGATTTCTAAATACAGTACTGAGGGAGAAAAAAGGGAAGGAATCCATAAAAACTGTAAGTTCTGCACGCAGTATAACAAATGAACAGAATTTATGTAGAATAGCCATAGAGTTACTTTGTTGTAGTGTTCTACACGCTCACAAAGTAGTTTTTTCTCATTTGAATTTGTAAATGAATCCTGTATATTTACATAAGCAAGCACAAACCCACCACTCTTCCCAAAATCAAACTAAACCCAGTTGCAAGTTTTGACCCCACGTTGCCTTACATTATTCCATCCATCTTGTATCTAAATACTCAGTATCTCCCTGTGGACACTATTCTGCAGCCTTAGACTTTCAAACTGATTTTACTGCAAATATTTACCTCAACAGCTACACAAATTATTTTGTACCATGCTATGCTAAGAAATTGTGACTTTTCACAGATTCTAGCCTTTTCTGTGTGTCTTTTTTATTACAAAATGGAAACATATGGCGCAGTTTCAAGTGGCTAATTTGCAATATCTTAAAGTGCTGTTTAGAGGTTCAATTGTATGTATGGCATCTGATAATCTAATTGCATTTTATTTAAGACCAGAAAGTACTTCAGAAGTCAACAGATGGCAGCAGATATACTTTAGAGAAAAAAACCAGTAATTTACTTCTGTTTCTTTTACAGGGTTGTCTTGCCATTTATTGAAGTAGAGTTTGAATGTAGGGGCTGGAACGCAATGAAGAAAACTTCACCAGTAGAAAAAGACTAATAGTAGATGGTTTTGCTTTATTCATCAAGATAGTTTCAGTTAATTACAAATGTGTTTCATGCAAGACATACATATATCATAATCTAATTGCTATATATAGGAGCAAAACTACACTTCACACCATATGCTGCAAAAGAAATTGCCTTGGTGAATGGGAAAGACTTCTCACTTGTACAGCTTCCATACAACTGAATTATGTACTGCAGATGAGGTTACTACTGTTGTAGGATTATACATTGGAATATAGACTCTAAGTAATTTTGATGATTTAAATCTCAATTTCCTCAAGAGGATTTTGGTATCCATAAACAATAATAAGTCTTAATTACTTCTTTTAATTGGAATAAGCACTGCCTCAGATAACCAGTGGTCTAAGAGATTTTGTTGTAGCAGAAGAGATGAGTTTTATGAGGTAGCTGATTACAGAACTGAGATCAGCAGGTAGGTGACTCTTCCTTACGTGAGCTGCTTGGCAAGGTGGGCTCAAAGTCATTTCCAAGAAACTGACCAAAACAAAAAAGAGCAGTCCTCAACAGAAAGATGCTCCTTCTTCTGTTACTCTATAGTCTCCTTTACTTTAAATGTTTAAATGCAAGGTGTCTTTCTCACTGCACTACGACAAGAAGAGAGCTTCAGACGACAACTTGCCACTACATGGGCCTCAGGAGTAAACATGACTGCTCAGTACGCTGCTTATTTGCTCAACTGCCACACCAAAATCAGACAAAACAGACAGCTAGAGTACTCACCATTGACATCACCCACTTATTCTGAAGAAGGTAAAACCAACACACCACTATCTTCCATAATGTGCGGGAGGAGATATTCTTCCGGGTCAAATATATGACAGAACAGAAATTCTGACAAATGAAGAGGAAAAAGCAATCCCCCAAACAGAATGCTGCTATGCTGTTGTGTGGCATTATATGGCCATTCCCTTTGTCCGCTGTTTTCTCTGGTGTGATGCTCTTGAGGCTCATGAGCTACTTGTTCAAATTAAGGGGGGATGGCAGGAAGGGAGGGTTTTCAGTTCCCAAATTCTGCTCCAGACATGCAAAGACCCAGACCTGCCCTTTTCCCAGCCTCAGCTGGATTTGTAAATGGGTGCAATATAGCTGAAATGGCAAATAGAACCTTGTGTTTTCAAGCTTGATCATTTACAGAGCTCTATACAAACAACTGATATTGTGAGAGACAGGAGACAATGAAGCATTATACATATCCTGGGATTTAAATAATGAAGATACTCTACACTAGTCACTAGTTTGTAGGGTCTTAAACATTTTTCTTTTAAGATATGTAAATAGAAAAAAATGAAGTGTGAGGGAGTTTCAAGATAGTTCTATTGCAGAACATCAAACTCTTGATGATTCTGCCATCCTAGTTGTACTACCTTTAGATCTTTTGGGAGCATCTTTTCAGGAAATATAAGCAAGTAATGCTTTATAAATATGTAATCCCCTTTTGCTAATCTAAAAATACAATTTTTTAGAAATTTTTAGAGACTAATTTAAAGTTTAAAAGCAAAGGAAGGATATTTTGCTTGTCTTATAATGGAAAGATGTTATTACTGGTAAAAATATAAAGCATTTATGTTCTTACAGTTACTTCAGACATTTTATCTGTGATTTTTTTCATAACCACTTTAAACCACAAGCCATTTTAGCTTTTAATATTAATGCTTTAATATAATAGCGGAAAGAGAACAAACCAGAGCATCGCATTGTTTGAGATTTGTTACTCGAATCCTAGTTTATTAATCCTAACAGAAAACACCTTTATGAAAAAAATGTGTTTCATTATAAGGAAAGAAAAAAATCAGTATGTTCTTTGAAATGCTCCTTGAATTTAAGGTGTGCTGTGAGCAAAGTATTACATATATCCTCAGCTCATGCATGTATTTCCAAATTGCCATCTGGTGTTCATATATTATGCATTTGTATAATAAGATGCATAGCTATTATTGTTTTAAAATATAAGTTATGAAAGCTAAGTAAAATATATCATAGCTGACAACTCATTTTTCCCAACAGCTTTTGAACAGACATGTTTATATTATCTTAATGTCATACTGTAATGTTCAAAAAATAAGATGTACTCTGTGAAAATGAATTAAAGAATAACTAACTTTCAGCCCTTAGTACATCCTTGTGGGTAGAATATGCGAGTGTTTTAGTCCTTTTGCCTGCATGGACTAGAGTAGCTTTTGTCATATTTCAGTTCAAATCAAAATCAAGAGAGCAAATTTATCCTCTCTTGGGGTTGTTGAGGGTAACTTTGCTCTGTATTAGATCATGACACTTGTTAACTTAGCTTCAGACTTCACCATGGAGTTGCACCAAAATTCCTTACCCTGCTGAGCAGAGCATGCTAATACAGCTACTTTTAAGATCCAAAGCCAGTGCCTACATGGCAATATGCTGTCTCATGATGACATAGCACTGTGCGGTCACAAACTGAATTTATAAAAGCAGTTTTTAACTTGTGACAATATTCACATTACTGGAAGTTTATCTTTACTAATTTATTAGCATTTGAAGATTGCTTACTGCATTCCACTCTATTCCAACAAGCTTCTACTCCTTCAAACCTGTTACACAAACGCTGCAGGGAACAGATTGATGCCTACTAGAAATAAGACCCAAGTTAACTACAAAAAGCTTTTGAAGCCTTCTCCCTTCTTCTGTTGTGCTGCTGCATGGTTTGAACAATGAATAAAGTATTTGGTGGAGGTTTTGACCAATGGATGAATTTTGTCTGTAGAAAATCTGTACGGATGTTGTGGATACTTACAAGATGAGTAAGGGGCAGATAACATCAATAAAATTTAAATGACAGCAGAACTAATACTTGACTGAGATTCTCATAAATGTTAGAGGTTATGCTAATTTACATTATTAAATAATAATAAATTAGATATTCAGCAGTAAGTTAGGGGAAAAAAAGTTAGCAATCAGAAATTCACTGCTCCACAGCAGCTCACGAACTAATGGCACAACAATGTTAACAAGAAGGATGCCACAGTTAAAGCAACTATTAGATCAGGATGCCAGAACAAAATTTTGCATCTTAAAAAATGCTCTTGAATATTCTTTTACAATGTTTTTATTTCTTCTTATGTATTCATAGAATACATTTCTAAAGCACAGAATTTTCTGTTTAGGCTGACACACTGGCTCTATGCCTGCCATATTGCTATAAATTAAGCTTGGCTCCTATTTGCTTGTCATGTCTGATAATCTGAGACCTGAAGATATGTCAGCATTGAAACACTTCACTTAGAACAAACCCCTGATTCATACATGTCATACATCAAGTTGACGTCAGACTTGTGAAGAGAAGCCCAGAAAACTCCTTCAGGTGAAAGTCATGAAAATTCTGTAATTTTCATTTGCAAGCTCAAGTGTATATATAACAATCCTGAAATCACCAGTCATTAGGAAATAGCTTTACAGCTATGGATGGAAGCAGATTACTGGCAATGTCATAACTATACTTAAAACCATCAAGCATAAGGATTTTACAGATCATCGATTTTCAGATATAGCTATTGCAAGGTATATAAACAAAACTGCAAATAGTGCTAATCTAGAGATACGTTGCCTTTGTTGTTCTCCTAACTCTAATCAGATTTTAGCCTCCTACTTCCTACAACTTCTTGAGGCCTTATATAAACACAAGCAAGTATATGGTCTTACTTTTACTCAAGTTACATCACTTCACAAGGAAAATAACCCTCACTTGTTTGTCAAGGTGGCCAGATGCAAGACGGGGAGCAAGAAGCCATGTGTGAATATGAACTGGACACATAACAAAAGCTGTTACAAGACTGTCATCACACTCATTGTCTAATTCAATAAGTAAATTTTGACAACAGAAATTTTTTAACAGTGAGCAAGGGGTTATTTAGCTTTTTAAGAAAAACCGTCGTCTGACTTTTTTACAAAAAACTATTGCTACAAATTCAAGAGACATGGAAGTTGTACATTAAAGTAAAATCAACAAAGGACTTATGAGGCAACACTAGGTAATATTTTAATGTGAACTGGGAAATTGAAAAAAGCTGCCTACTATTTTGAATTGTATGTACATATCGAAAAGATTGGTTTAACCAAAATGCATTTGTGAAAATAAAAATATTAATATTCTGATGAAAAACATTGGCTAAAATATAGTATAAATGATGATGATCAGACAGGTAGTTTAAGCTTTAAAATCTCTACTTCAGTGTCACTAAAGAAATACATTACCTAAACCTTGAAAAAAATTCCAGTCTCTCAATTGGTTTCTTCTATTTCATTCCCCTTTTTGAGGTTCAATTGAACATTCACCTTATACTGGGACCTGCCACCCTTCTGTTACCCTTATAATACATGTAATACATGTCAAAAAGGCAAAAAATATAACTGAATGACTCTCCTCAGCTGTATCAATTCATATCAACTCACTGAACCTTGACTCGATATCAGATACAAAGCCCTTTCAATACTGGTGGGGATTTTTTCTTCTAAGCATTTGGTGAAGGCGCAACAAAATTTACGGTGCAAAATGAACCAAATTCCTACTCACAGAGCATTTAAAATAGTAGAAGGAATTCAAGCTGCTTCAACAGTGCATGTTCACCATTCTCCATTGCACGCACATGGAGAACATAAGGCTATGGTGTGCTTTTAATGTTTTTTGAAGCACATCTTCAATAGTAGAGGTAGATGTCTTAGTAGGTGCATAGAGAGATTACTGATAAAATTTTAAAAAAAATTGCATTTCATACATATCCCTTTTTATCTTAATTCATTTCTAGTAGTCTTAAAAAAAAAGAGTAGTTCAACTCTTTTTACAGTATGAGCACTATGTACCCATTGAGAATGTGCATATAAATACATATGTGGAAGAGAGAGTTAAGTGCCATAGCTGAAACTAGTTATCTGGGGAAACATTAAGGCATTTAGCTGTAGTTATTGTTCAAACACAGATTTTGTTGCATACCATTATGTAAAATAATACTATCGTTTTCATTTTAAAATTACAAGAATTAGAAAGAGATTGTAATTAAGGCAATGTTTTGACCTCCCAGTGTCTCATGATCCACATAAACCAACGCAAAGATTCCCACACGTATTATAGTAGATTAATTCATGTGTGAGCAGAAAGAAACCTAAGACCAAATTCAGTATCTCAGCCCTTCCTCCATAGCTTTTCTTAAGCTAATACAACTTCTGTGTGTACTAGAAGAAGGTCCCAAGCTCTCTGCTGGCCTGACAGGGCAGGATCTCAAGAATCTGCCTGCCCTTGTTGTGGCCTGAGCCATGCTGTCACTCAGCTGCAAGGCCATTCAGTGCTCATTGCTTGCACGTTTGGGCTTTGCTCTGAAAGACCTGATGTGCCCCCAGCTGCTGCTCCTGGGGGCCATGGGGCTAGGGGAGGCTCTCCCCAGCTTTACAGGGCCATGGGGCTAGGGGAGGCTCTCCCCAGCTTTACAGGGCACGGCTGAGGGGAGAGCAAGCTGTGGTGTCAGACTATCAAAATGGAAGTAGAGCTTATGCCTGGGGGAAGGGGTTGGTTGTGCTTTTTACTGTGTGCTCCTTGTGAGGGCTTTACAATCTTGATAACCTGCTGTGAATTTTTGCTCCCTCTCTGTCTGAGGATGGCTGGTGCTGTTGACTTTACATGCCAGAGGGATGTTGGAAGGGTGCGTGTAACAACAGAGAAAAGGGGTAGTCACTAGTAAGTTTTCTTCTGTAGTAATTTTAAGGATATTATTAATGAGGCTTTTTGATATTAATTTGGATTGTGAGTGTTAATATTATTGTCATTGAACCAGTAATATTGTGCTGTTGGATTTTGAGTAGATTGTAAAGATTTTAATTGGGCTAATGATAAATTCTTGGCTCTATATACGCTTTGATCCCTTTTGGCCACGAGACTTTGAGTGTAATGCTTCCTTATGATGTAAAATGGAAAAGGGAGAATATAAGAAGGAAATATCAATTCAGATCAAGCTTTTACAAGTTCATATTTAGTATTTTCCTTTCATATCCCTTAATTATTCTTTCCAGTTCTGAAATATATGGAGACTGACCTTTTTTGGAAGGAAAATATTGTCAGATCAGTATGAGTTGTAAATAAGTCACAAGAAAACAACTTATATGAAACCTTTACTACCCCAAAGGGTTCACAGCTGAGTTCCGTATTTTAGCTTTAGGTCTGCATTAATGTATATGATCCATACAATGAAGTGATAGTTTAATGGCAATGCCTTGGCAACCACTAAAATTACTGAAGTGTGAAGTTATCCAAAGTAGCTAGGTCAGTTTCTTTTGAACTTTCAAGTAGGACCCTGAAGTGGGAATTGCTTGCTATCATTTAGACAAGGAAGTGAAACCTGATTATTACTGGTCACAAATGGTTGTTCACTTATCCTGGAGGAAATGATCTCCTGTTGGCAATTAAGAGGTAATTAGCAGTTTCCTGACTAGAATAAACACATCCAGCCAGTAATTTTCCATTTTCAACCTTAGGGCAAGTGAACTATTGCCAGTTGCAGATGTTTAACGCCTTCCAACCTCAAAACAGTCTCAGCCCACAATTTCAGAAATGCTGCTTTCAGCGTGTTAACTCAAGGAATGTGAAGTTTTACATAATACATTAATTTTCTCAAAGATAGCTTATATTTTCTATAAGTTCTGATTTAATATCCCACAGCCGATTCAGGCATTGAGATTAGCATTTAAGTATGCATGTGGATGAAGCACTACACTCCAGTTGCAGTAGACAAATGCTCATATGAATAATTAGTATTTCTATTTGTTAGCATGGAAACACGCAACCTATTCCTAAAGAGAGAAGTGAAATGATCAATAAAGGACAGACATACCAGTGTCTGCATCTAGCAATCTCCACTTTCCTGGAAGGGCAGATTTTCTATTTCTATTATACCATTAATGTAGAAATCATTATTCTTCTAATACTTTGCCAACTGTCATTAAAGTAACAGGACGTAGCTGAAAATCTCGCCTATGATTTCTACTTTCTTCCACTTATATTTGAGCAATTCACTTATTTTGGGAGCCTCTGCATCAAGGCACAGAGCACAAGCACCTATCAGAATAAACAGTTAATGAGCTGCTCAATCAAAGTACTGCCTCAAAAATTATTTTGTTAAGAGATGCAATCTGAAAAAGTACCTTCCACACATTAGAATGTTTCCAAGAAAGATATTAACATTAATATTAAAGTACACAGAACAGTAATAATCAAGGAAACATATGATCTCCATGAGACATTTCTCCAGAAATATACAAAACAGTGAAAATACTGGTTTTCCTAAAGTTTGTCGTAAACTTCTAATCAGTGTACAGGTCAAGAACTAGTTTCACAGACTCTTGCATGCTACTTTTACTACTTCCAACTGACTGTACAAACAACTGCATCCAAAGGCAACCTATAATTTTTCACCTCAAAAATGAACACCTTAAGTTGCATTAAGGCAGTTTGTTTCATATTTCCAAATATTTAGCATGTGGACTCACTTTCTATTATAGTAGTGTCCTGAAATAGTTCAATAAAAAATAGGAAAATGTGGCAGCAACCTTATTTAGGAGACAAATGTCATTAATCCATTTAACAACTAAAGTTAATTAGACAAAGAAGCAGAGGTCATGCACTGTACTGAATGACAGTGCAAAGATGTCAAAGTAGTCATGTGATCCAAATAACAAAAATCAAAAGCTGTATTACCATGTTCAATGTGTAAAATACGGCTCCTGTGTGTTTGATATTAGAAGATTGCTTAGAAGTTCTCCTTGTGCAGTAGATTCAGAGTTCTGTATCTGTGGGATCATTCCTAAGAACATTTCCCCTAGAAATCTGAGCTGGCTACTGAAGTGGCGTGCCATTTTGCCGGTGCTTATTGTTCCCACCCTCTCCACCAGAGTATCAATAAAACACCTCGGTGACCAAATGCCATACAGTGCAAGTACCCATATAAAAAGGAATCTCAGTGGAAAAAGTTGTTACGGTAATATTTTCTGGATACGTTACACTTGCTCACACTGGACTGTAGTGAGTGAAGTTTTGAAGAAACATAAACTAGTTGAAAAAGGAAACGTTGGGCAGGAGTACAGGCTGAGTGTATTCATCTTTCTACTGTTAACTCCCATTGAAACCAATGGGATGTTTGTCTAAACAAGGAAATCGAGTCTACATCTGATACTTGTGAATATCTACCATGCAAGTGGTCTGGCCCAAGTGTTTCAGCACATTTCTCCCAGAGGAAAGAAAAAAGTCTCCTCCTGGAAGTGCCACTCACAGACCTGCATTTACACCAGAGCCCTGCTAAAGCACGAGCTGGTCAGTACCTCTGAACCTCTGCAATCTGCCCGAAACATGAAGGGATTGCAGTTGTAAGCTATTCAATAGAAATAACTTTCCAATTTTGGAAATTGGAATTTCAGATGTGTAATTTAGACAATAATATTTAATGAAAATAGACCCATATACTTGAATGAAAGTGTGTAGGAAAATGCAGAGGGCTGAACAGCTACTCTGAAGAAAAAACCGCAATGGGAACATCTTGAATGACAGACAACAGATGCAGAATTTACTTTTAAACAATTTTTAACTTTTTGTAATCTTTTGGCATAGAGATTTATTCTCCCTTTCCCTCCCCTTGTATTTAAACAAAGCAATAGAGTATATCAGGAGTACTTTTGATCCCAGGATAGTGGAATGAGTGTGAGAGAGGAACAAAACTCTATAGGCTCTTAAGAAATGTTAATGTACCGAGGCAGATAGTAACATTAAAAAAAAAAAGATAACCTTTTTTTGTTTACATTCTAAATCAGAAATATCATAATGACATAAGAAACATGTTTAAGACTCCTTCATTTTCCACTGAGCAGTTCTGTTAAACTTAGCAAACCTTTCACAGCCCATTTATTTTATTGTTCTGTTAAGCTTATGGTATTTTTTTAAGCAGTGATTCAAACAGCCTTTCAAACTTCCCTAAAAAGTGCATCAAGCACATTTCCTAAGATTATCAACCAATCTCTGATATAAATCAGGTGGTTCTGAAAGTTTATTTGCAATTTCACCCTAAATCAGGTTTTGAAAAGTTTTAGACAGAAAGCTTAAATAAAGCCTACATGGAATCAAGCATGAAGTTAATATGTACACTATATGCTGTGGAGTTGTGTATGGTTTTGGAAATGACCTTGTGAAACTGTGCTTAGCAATGGAAATGATGGAATTTGAGCAAGGAAGGGATCTTATGAGAAATAAAGACCAGGCTTTAAGGGGGGTAGAGGGAAGAGGATGGGGAATCCTCAACCTTTTTTCCCATCACTGATAATAATAATGTAACAAAAAAAGAATGCAGTTGCCTTGTTTCCCTAGAATAGCTGCTGATACTTAAAATCCCATATGCATGAATTGATTAACAGATTGACTTCGATATCTGAAGCAGAATTTGCCCTGCATTTCAGCGTTCCAGTGAGGAGCACCAAAGAGAAATACATGCGCAACAACAATTAAAGATGTGCTGCCTACATACCTGTTATAAAAGAATTTGCTTAGAAACTTTCTTTTAGCAGGGGGGAAAAATGTTTGCTCCTCCTAAGCTAAGTCATGTGCCCTATATTTTAGGGAGTGAACACATAGCTAAGAAGGTCCTTGATCTGGAAGGCAGCCAGTAAAAGCATCTGTAGGATGCGTAGCATCAGGGTCTGTTTCCATCTCGTAGAACCCACAGCAAATAAAGCTGGGAAGGACTTCTATTTCTTCTGCTCCAAAGTAAGAACACTGTACATAGCTCATTCCTGGCAGCTGTTTGAACAGGGAAAGTGTGAAGTCTTGATAACACCACACCTATCTGTTCCAGTGCCTTACCATTCTTACTATTAGAATTAAATTATTAATCTAAATGTTCTTGGCTAATTTTTTAAAGCCCATTGATTATTTTTCTATCTCTTTGTGACTATAAATAATGTTTTAAATGTCTCCTCTCCTAACCAATCTTTTATGATTTCAAGCTTTTTTTATAACCTTTCAGACTTCTAATCTGTAGACTCAGAAGCCCCAGATCTTTTAATCTTCATCCGGTCATCAAAAAGATAGGCATACTTTGGCCATGTTACTAGAAAAAACCTCTTAAGAGGTGCATTTTTGCTACAGTTTGTAGAACTTCCCTGTAAGAACAACTGAAGGAACTGGCAAGCAGACATTGCAAATTTAAGAAGGTTTCAGCAGTTAGCAGGTAGTCTGGTCAGAAATCACAATTAGTTCCATCTGTTCATCTGCACATGGAGCCACCTAGTATGCAGACACTGGTATGGTGCCATTCTTCCTTTGGTAGGTTGTATCTCCATTTAGCTGCTTTGGAGAAATTCAGTGTGGATTTGAATTTTTAGAATTTTGCATTAGCAGCAGAACTGCATGGGAATCTTTAATTTAGGTAAGTCTTGAACGTCTAAGTTTTGACAACCTGTTGCCTGGCAGAACTGGCTACTGGAAGCTCAGAAAACAGGCTATATAACAATCCTGCAGTGCGGCTCTCTCCTAGCCTGCTTGTTAAGTCACGTTTGTTTTTATTGAACCTGAACATTTCCTCATTCTAAAGCTTGCTTAGAGAAGGAGTTTCAAGATGTAAAATCACAAAAGGTTCTTTTCACAAAACCATTTGCTACTCTAGCAGTGTCTTCCAAATCATGCGTTTGTTATGAATTCCATCTCCAAATTAAACCAACTGCATCTCAAATCCTCTTCCAACACACAGCAATTAATTAGAAATTACTTGAGTACTGAGGTCTGTGTGAATTGCTATTGTCTTTTGCTTTTTCAGGAAGTTAATAATATCACATTTCTTATTTTCTGTGCTCTGATAGAATGTCAGATATCAGATCATTTCCTCAGTAATGAAAAAGAAATAGTAGTTGGGCCTGACTTACCAGCTTCCTCTGAGTTTATTTCATTTTTCTTTATTTTAGCTTTTAAATAAATAATGTGATTACCTACCACCTCAATTGCTATTAATAAATACAATACAAGCTATAAAATTACTGCTCAGTTCAATATTTTCTTGCAAGTGTTTCTCATTATTTTCAGAACTTTGCCTGTAACAGACATGTTCGAAAAAGCAAACTAACTGCAATCACTTTTATTTGATGAACAGCCATACCAGATTTCCTCTAACCCTCTAACAGTATGTGCTGCTCCAGTAACACTAATGTACATGTACATATGTATTTCATTGTGCATAGCTGCATGCATTAAGGTGAAAGAAAAGATGGTATGGATCGTCTCCTCCTGTGCTTACCAAGCCTCCTGCCAGGATCTGTCTTCAATTTACCTTCACTCTGTCTTGATCTCCTATGGTCCTTGAAATAACTCAAGCTTTGGTTTTCGTTTCAGTTTGGTTTGCCCAAATTCAAAAGCATGAAAAAAGTGCTAAAAAGCCTATGTTTCTGTATACCAAAGAAGATGAATAGTAGGCACACAAGCACTTGCAAAGTAAAACCAGAACTTCATGCATTTAGTTGTAAGTGATGCCTGCAAGAATTTAAAAAAAAAAATAAAAATCACTTTTAGGAAATTCTATAACTCTATTAGTAATCCAAAATTGAAGCTGTTCTGACAGCAACCAAGAAGTAAAATTGAGGCACGAATGGGAAAAGTCACTGATATTTCAGACTTCTTGGAAATGTGCTTATGACAGAGGAAACTAGCAGCCAAGCCTATCAGAATAAATAGCATAGATTCACTATTATTTGGAGCAAAATTTAAGTTAGGCCTATAAGAAAATTCTCCATAATCCAACTTCTGTTCTCACTAAGTCTTATTTGTACTGGATTTAGGAAACATAAGCAAAGTATTATGCACTGGAAATCTGCAGAACCAGCTTTGTTCTCTAGGAGTCTTTCATTTCAGTAACAGTTTCATGAACCAACTACAACTGGAGACACTCTGTTATTCCTTGTGTTGCTTTTGATGGACTGGAAGTTAGAATTGGATACAGGCAGACAATTTAACATCAAACATCAAAGCTTAAAACTGCTAAGATTAGGAATATTGGGTTATTCTTCAACAGGAATATAACGGTGCACCACATTTGTCCTTAGGTTCCAAATTTCTCAGAATTCAGTTTTTATGGGCGAGGCCCATCTTTACCTTTTACATTTACAGAGATTAACAAACTGTGTGAACGCATACTCCCCTATTCTGAATGAAGGAAACCAAAACTCCAGAGCATATGACAGTGGAGCTAAGGGAAGCCTCAGCCATTGTGCCAACCCGGGGAAGCTCCAGTATATTTCCAGCCCAGCTTTGCTGGTTCTTTATTCCACTGCTTTACATTTTTATTTCTTTTTATAGATTGATGAATCCATCTGCCAAAATACAAGTATCCTGTTATGACTCACTTTATGTATATTTTATTCTCATTGATTTTTACTTCCTCCTTCTTCTTCCTCTTTTCAACGTACCTTCATAGAATCATAGCCTGGTTTAGGTTGGAAGGGACCTTAAAGATCATCCAGTTCCAACCCCCCTGCCCTGGGCAGGGACACCTCCCACTAGACCAGGTTGCTCCAAGCCCCGTCCAACCTGGCCTTGAACACCTCCAGGGATGGGGCAGCCACAGCTTCTCTGGGCAACCTGGGCCAGTGTCTCACCACCCTAAGAGTAAAGAATTTCTTCCTAATATCTAATTTAAATTTCCCCTCTTCCAGTCTGAAGCCATTACCCCTCGTCCTATCGCTACATGCCTTTGTAAAAAGTTCCTCTCCAGATCTCTTGTAGGCTCCCTTCAGATACTGGGAGGCTAATATAAGGTCTCCGTATCTATTTTCCTTTCATGACACATTTCTCTTTCTTTCCTGACATCCATCACTTTTGACTACTTTGGTTTAGTGCTAATTTTTTTTTTCTTCAGTCTTTTAGCGCTCCTAGATATTGGCTTCCCCACGTTTATGACCCTTGGTCACAAATTCAGTCATTCAGTCTCTCTTACTTATACCAAATTATTAACCATAAACATATACTCAAAATTCCAAAATATTTGCTAGGGCAGACTTTCTTTTGCAAGTCAGGCTTTCTCTTTCACCAGACAAAGAATTCAGGCTGAGTGGGGCTTAGCTCTCACGCTCAGACACTCTTAGGCAATACAGAGCTATTTAAACCCTGAGCAATTTCAGCATTTTCCTACTACTTCTGCTCCAGTGCCTTATAGTGTGTCAGCCTTCACCTGCTCTTGTCATTTCTTTTCTCGC
>VFFE01007182.1:3739087-3779103 GCA_008921705.1 Burhinus oedicnemus
GTTCAAAAACTTTGTATGGAAGCACAGAATTGTATTCAATACTGTAAGATGCACTGGAGAAAAAAAGTCATTCAGTAAAAAAGTTTTTCATTTAGATACAGAGTTAGAGCTAGGACATAGGCGCAAGTTCATCATTAATATCAATCCATGTCAGTTGGTATCTTAAATATGTTTGCCAGAAAATTTTCCCATTGATCTGCACCTAAAGACAACTCAACCTTTTCTGATCTCAGTTACAGCTGAATAAATCTAGTTAAGATCTGTTAAAGTTGACTATATTACTCTGAATTACATGGGAATAACTAAGTTTATTCTGCTCATTCCAAAAAGCAAAATGACACATACAGTTAACCACTAATTCAGAGGCTGACCGAATAAATAATTTCATACTGATATCTAATTTTTTTCATTAGTTAGTGGTATCATCCCACACAAGTCGATGTGTTTTGCTTTCCTGTTCAAATGATTAATCATATGTAGGAAAGAAAATACTGATGATACAACTACTGATAAATAAGCTCATTAGGACCGAATGAGAATGGACACAAATATCAGCCGAATCTCTCATTTGAAATTAAGTTCTTACGTGAATCTGTAGTCTCCTTGATTTTCAGTTAAATACTCCTACTTGAAAAAAGTACCTTTGACTGGCAACTGAGAGCTTGGCTCTGCCTGTGTACGTTTCTATTCCAGTGCCAGGCTGCAAAGTATCTGAGCTTCTGACCTTTCTTTTACGGTTAAAATGACACTTAATGCACTTCATCTAACTCTTTAATGAGAATTCTCTAAGAACTCTAAGTTCTTTTATCACTGCTAGAGAAGAACAATCATCTTATTTTGAACTATTAATATGACTTGTATTTTTTTTTAATCTTAAAAGTTGATGAAATAATTTTTGCACATCTGTAATATGATACATGATATACATGATATATTTAATTTTTTCCTCTTTAAGTAATGTGATGTTGCCCCAATAAGTGGTCTCACTTGAGGTCAAAACAAGATAGCATAACAAACTCTAGAATAACAAAAAAGTATATTTGGCTGCTTGCAAAGAGCAGATCTAGCTAATACAGTCCCAACACAGTCTTAGTTCTGTGTATTTACAGTAGCTATTTCTAAAGACGTTGTTTTCAGGCAAATTATGCCAGGCTAACTCACAATGGGTAGTGCTTCCTTCCAGAAATACAGGTAAATATTCCTGTATTCCTGAATATTCCTCACACACCTGATGATGAATGTAACCTGAGACTTTGATCCTCAATAGACAATCTGAGCATACTAGATCACTGAAGTGAGTGGGGCTTCACAAGGACGCAGTGGTCACCTTTTAAGATTAGGGCCCTACTGAGTTGATGGCTTTATGGTTAAAAAAGGAATCCCTTTGTTCCATAAAATCCTTCCCAGTAAAAATGACAGCAGACTGCCCTAAAACAGCAGGGATTGCCATCTGTTTGAAAGTTTGAGAATATCATGGAGAGAGAGAATAACTTTAATTTCTAAGTATCTCTGTGGCTAAAGTTGCAAACTAGGTTCAGAAGAAACGAGTAGCAATCTGGTAATTGATAATATAGCAGTAAATGAAGAGAATGAGAACTAAAGATTGTCTGAAACAACACATTTTGTGACCAGAAGGTAGTTACGTTACACCTGCAGTGTAAATATTATTCTATGTGAGCATTTTATCATTACAGGAATGTCATTCACTTGCACAAATCTTTGTCTTCCTTGTACCTATGGATGATATTAATCTGAAGCTTGACGATGACAGCACTGAAAGAACCAAACCAGCATCAGGGCATCAGCACCCTAAGAACTGTGCACTCACTTGAGTAGGAGATATGCCTTAGGTTAAAGAATGGATAATTTAAATAGACAAAACAAATATCCAGGTGAGGCAGTGGCTTTCCTAGGTGGCACAGCAGGTCAGTGTGATTTGAGAACACAGGTGTCCTGACACAGTCAAATTATGCACTCTACCAGTTCTATCTAGCTCATCTTTATTAATTTGAGATTTCGTTATGTTAGACCTCCAGCTGTTTTTCATACTTGTCCGAAATGCAGTTAAGCTGGAAAGTTGACGTTGTAATAGCTAATTATTTTTAGTTGGCACTCGTGCTAGGAAGCATAAAGACATGCAGTATAATTCATGCATTTCTTCCTGCAATATGCATTGTTTACTAGACTGAAGGAAAACTGACGAACTGTTTTATTTAGGATGAGCATTATATGAGGGTATATATGCTATACTATGTATTTCTTTTTTGTGTAAAATGAGGGGTGTTAAAATAAAAGGCAATCAGACAGATTACTGTCCTTAGTGTGGGTATAGTGTGCTTTATTCCCTTATTTTTTCACTGACAGGCTACAGTTTCCCAAAAGGTTTGATTAGGCTTTTAATTAACTTGAGCTGGAGGTGATGTGACCTCTAATTAAGTTTAATTTTGTTTCTTCTGGCATTATAATAATGAATGTATTCAAATGAGACTCACAGATCAACAAACCCAAGCAAGTTAGCAACTAGTAATGAAGGTTGTCAATAGATGTGAAATGGGTTTAAAAAAAAAAAAAAGTTTTTAGTCTTTAAATTAATCTGGTTTTGTGAGCAGAAATTACTAAGGCAAATTCCCATCATGTATATATGGCAGTATTCGGTCCAAATCACTGCAACTCCCCAATTACTATCAGCTAAGTAGCTGGCCTGCTAAATAATACAGTGATGTCTCATGATGCAATTTCACTCATTTTGTATCCAAGTGCTGCCTGCCTACATCCATTTATTTTCTTTTAATACTTAAATTGGGTATGAATTTTAAAAACGCACATGAGAAACTTTAATCTGCAAGGCACTGAATCATAGGCAAAAGAGGAAGAACAAGAAATCTTCTTCCACTGGAAGTTTAAAAACTCGTCACTACAGGTACCTGCCAGCCAAGTGAAGCTGACTGCCTGCTTCCCAGGCTGTGAAAGTTGTACCATTCTTTGTGTCAATTGTTTTTATGGTGGTTATTATTATTTGCTCTATAATAGCGCTTAGATATCCCAGGTAATATGAAGTTCCCATGATTCTAAGCACTGTATAATGATTGACAAATTATAGCCCAACAAGTTTAAAATCTAGATGGATGGATGTTACCTCTGAACGAGACAGGAGTATTTTCATAGGTGATGAAGAATGATTTTTCCAGGACCACACATGAAGCCTGGGGCAGTTCCAGGAAAAGAACTTTGAAATTTTACAGGAAAGGATGAATTCTGAAGTACAAGATTATTATTCCCTTTCTAATCTCTATTTAACAAGCCCTTAAATTGTTTCAGGCAGGAAGAATGTTTTTAAAAGCTTATATACAATTAAGAGATTGGTATTTCACAGCTGATGCTGATGTTGCCACAATAGCTTCCTTGATGAATGCTATTTTGAGTATGATGTAGGAGGTGAGTGAAATTAAATAAAAAAAATATAAAAAATGTGGGCATTTTGCAAATTCTTCAAAACTTAATTATTTTTTTTCCTGAAGAATTTTCACTTGTAGTGACTTGCATGGACAAATGGTTTCCCTGGGAAAAGTATTGTAAAGGATTGGTGTATTTTCAAAGTGCATTTGCTATGTCTGTGAAATTCTACAAAATGTTTGGTAGGAAAGGTTCACAGTTTTTTGTTTGTGGGGTTTTTTTTCATTTTTTTTTTCCTTCAGAATTACTTTGGATAGTTCTCTTCAGTTAAACTCTTATGGGTTTCTTTCAATTTTTTTATTACAAAGGATAAAAACTAAGTTACCCTTATAATACATTAGCTAAAATGTATAGAAGGTAGAATTACATGTTAGAAGCACAATCTTATTCATCTTATTTTGTCTTTTTTTTTTTTTTTCCTATTTGTCTCTCCTGTTGTTAGGATTAACATCTGCCTTACTATAATACCTGGAGAATCAGCATCTTGAGTTGTACCTGTAGTTTCAGGTCTTTTGGAAGGCTACCCTTTAATTAGTGCGGTAGAGAACCGTGAAACTACATTCTGCAGCTATTGGGGGGTAGAAACGGGACTGTGATTTGACTACAGTGTCAGTGTCTGTTCTACAGACTTTATTGCTGGGTACTCTTTAATATTTGTGTTCTTGTGGCTGTTGCTATAACTTGCATTTTTCCTGAATGCCTTACTTAATGGGAATTTCCCAGGTGATGGAAAAGCTTAAAGAGAGTTACTCGAGGGTGTCAGCAGTTGGTGGCAAGGAGCTGCTTATTCCAGTCTTTTTTTTTTTTTTTCCCCCCTTCTGATTTACATGTTAATTAAAGTAGGGATGTTAGATGAGGGCCTGTCTGTGAGATCCAAATTAGTTCAATTAAATGCTGCTTCTTTTTCATCAAGCTGAGCAGATGTTACCACAGAGAAAGAAAAAGAATGGTATGTTCACTCCTGCAAGTTGACTGCTTACGTTTAGGGTTTGAGTCTTCATGCCTGCTGGCGGTGTGGCCACCTTGTAACGGCCCAGAGACTGCCTGTTCACAAACTGGGAACAACAGCATAACCCAAGAGGGGTTTCCACGCCATGAGTGATACTACAGTAGAAGTATGGAGTAAGCAGGGTTAAAAAGACCTTATTTCACTGTTATTTAAAATTAAATGTTTTCTCAGCAAGTCTTGAAAGATGTGTCACATTTCCATAGCAAAACTTTGGAAATATTTACAGAGGTTCCTCATGAAGAATTTTTGGCACATTGAAGTCTAGGAACTACCTTAGAACACAATTCGAAGGAAAAACCCAGATTTGTATAAAACAAGGAAAATCTCCTTCCTACAAGGCGGCTGTAAAGGAAGTAGGCAGATGACTGGGAACAGCACTATGTGGAAAAGAGGTTGGAAGTAATTTTATAGTAAACCCCCCCCCCCAAATAAATAAACTGGGTAGTCATAATAGACTGGAATAGGAAGGAACTGGAAGGTGAGGAAAAGATCGCTGTAAGGCAGTAAAAAAGGGAAAGCAAATGGAGAAAATTTAAAAGGAATGATGTATCAAAGTAGCAGACTTCGTGAAGGAAGGCCTGAGAAACAGAAATTAATGCTGCTATAAGTGTCTAAGTAAATTAAGAGTGGAGAGAGGTTATGGATTAAATTGGTATTTCTGTGAAGTTATTGAGTTCTGTATAGTTATCACTGGTCCTTTCTTACCCTGAGTCAGACCAACAGAATAGCATCAGTTCTTCAGGACTTCAATTTATTGGGTATGTCTCACCAATTTAACAACTGTTTAGCAAGTGAGAACAGTCTTATTTTGAGCAGAACAAAAGAGTCATTAACTTAAATTGCCAGTGGAAAAAGAAGTTCTATTTATAAAGTTGGACACGTTTAGTTGATTTAATTTGAATTATGTATTTATGAACTCCTCTATTTTGGAGCTACTTTTAATAAAGTTAGTAAAACAAGAATATTATGATGTCAATAATAATATTTTCTCTGCCACTGAAAAAGCAGCTATCAAAACAAAACAACAATTCCTAAAGCACAGCTTGTTGCATAAAATGTTAAATCTAATCTGATCATATTTACATGATGTTGGAATGCCATTGATTGTAAAAAAGCTTGCAAGCTTGCCTTTTAACAATTACCCTGTCACACCAGGCAACATAATTTAGCTAGGGCTACATTTTCTTGCTTCAAGAAGATGCTATTTTTACTATTTCCCCATTTTTCTAAATGCTTTCTACTGTAACATTTGACTCCTGGTTATTCAGAATAAACTATTGTGTACTGAATTATTTTTCTTTTTTGCAGAATGTACATTTGTTATCTAGACAGCTGCAATGTAGAGACCTGTATTATGGAGACGAAATGCAAATACAATTCTTTCTGTCTTTTAAAATAATTTCAGAGTACAAGAACATGGAAAATATTTTGTCATTTAATGGAGTTACTTTGCTTGTGTCATGTCGTGTTTTGCTTGCTAAAGTGGTACACTGCTAAGTGTTGTAGTGCAAGTTATTTAAAATATCAGTTTTATTTGTAAACTGACCGTTTCTTTTAAGAATGAAACAGAAGTCGTATCTATTGATACCTTTGATTAAATATTCAAGAATGTGTTGGGGATAAATCTTGCTAACCCATAACAAAGTTCTATGCTTTTGCACAGAAAGTGAAAGGGAAATTCGATTTTTGGAAAGGAAACTTAAGTATGCTCAAATAGATGAAAAATTAATTTTTTTTTAAAGGCTAATGTGCATGGACAAGCAATGAAAATTAAAGATTCACACTAGCTGTAACCATTTTACAGTGAAGAAAATTTCATTGCCTCTAAAAAAGAACATACTACAAATTCATATGTATTGCATTTTTTTGGCCTTGATTTTATGAAGTTAAAATGCTTTGGAGCAACCTTTAGAAAAATAAATAAAAGCAGGACACTATTATATGAAAAGCCTTGTGCATCATACCACTCGATGCCATTGAAAAGCAGCTATTAAAGCAAAAATACACTTCCTAAAGCACAGCTTGTTGCAAAGATATTGGCATAAAATGTAAAACCTAGCATTTTAAGTCTTACAAGTAGAAGCATAAAGATGACCTCAACAATCCAAAAAATGAGCCCTGCTATTTATTCTTTGTTTCCAGTAAGGTTGTCCTTTTTTTCTAAACTATTCTAATTTCAAAGTTTTTTCAATAAAATTTCACACCAACATAGGAAATTTGAATGTCATCCATTTGTTCTGTAGATTAGTGCACTTTTATGTAAGTACTTACTAGATCCTGATGGTATTATGGACCATCAACACATGCATGACTGGCTTAACTGTTTTGGATAGTGGGTGATTAGTTGCTCAGTTTCATTTCTTGAAAACTTGATGTCTGCAACGAGTCTTGCCATTACTTGGGGAACTGTATTAACTCCAGCAGTGGATAGTGCTCTGTCAGCACTGAACACTTAATAGCCGAATGAGTGTTGAGAATTTGTATTCAGGGTGTTTTGCAATTAATTACATTGCAAAAAATTTGCTCTTTCCACTGGAAATGTTCTACAGAATCAACAAAGAGTGTCAGAGAACAGCCTTGACAGCACCTCATTTGAAACCTTGGGGGTTTCATCCTTCTGTGGCAGAACCATTATTTCCATACGCAGGCAACCTATGCCCAAAATGCCATGGAATAATTGCATGGAATAATTCCCCTTCCCATCATCTTTCTCTAGCCTGAGTCCTTAGGTTGTTTGTTTTGTCTTGCTACAGTACCCCTGGTTCTTCTGCACCAAACCAGGATTGCAGTGCTCTCTAGTTCTGCACAGACCTGGCAAGCCAAACTGAAAACACGAGTGAGAAACATACTTGGACAAGTATAGAGCAAATCAGGCTTCAGCAGCTGATTAATGCAAATTGGCTAACAGTCCCTTCTTTCTCAGTGCACATTGAGCAGGACAGAAATTCAACTGGAAAACAAGTCAAATCAAGATCTGTGAATACAGACAAAAAAAATTCCCTCTTGATGTAATCATTGCAGAAAGTAGATATTTTTAAAGTATTCAACAGTGTATTTTACAACAGTAGTTTTTAGCTACTGTAGCTTTTGGATTAGCAATCTGTTTTAAGCTTCTGGTTTTATAAATTAACTTGAAAAAAATATTTGTAAAACTAGAATAATGGAAAACTTACTTCACCACTTCAGAGTTAAAAAGAACCTAATCAGCTCAACATGCCAAAACGTCTGAATTCTAGTGATTACTTGATTTACCTGATTACAAAATCAGGAAATGATTTACCCGATTACTAAATCAGGTAAATTAATGCATCTAGTTTATAGTTAATAGGGAAAATAAAAAATATAATGAATTGGTGAAATCACTGAAAGAAGGAATTAGTTTCCAGTAGCTTTAGATAGGCACCTGACCTTTTTAAACAAACGGGAGCAAATTTGCTGCCTCACAACAAAAATGTTGGTCTACCTTTTTGCCAGTTAACTTAAAACATTCAAAGACTCTGAGGAGATTTGAAAGAGAAGGGAGAGCGACCTACAGATGATGATTTGGAATTTATGTGTTGCAGTGCTCTCTAGAGGTCCTTTTTATCTCCACTGGCTATAGAGGTAGTCCAGGGAAAGCAGACTCCAGATTTAAACATCTCAGTTAGGGGCCTCCAATTACATGGGAAGAGGCAAAAAAAAAAAAAAAGGAAAGAAATTTGTCATGGGGCAATTAGTATGCGTTTACTTTTTTGAAGACTTTGTAAGTTGTACTGATTTTTTTCTCATGTGAAAACACTGCAAAATTTTAAAAATGGCATCAAAACTTAAAGCATTGTTTCAGCAGAACAACTGAGGTGAAAACAGGCTATTCAATTTTTCTAAAAATTAGAAATTCATTTCAATTTCATTTTCCCTCAGAGTTATGAAAAGATAGTTTAATTATTTCAGATGCCATTCTGATGTTATTAAACATAATTATTTTTTTCTTGAAACAGTGTGCTGTGCATGCAGTATGGTTAATATTTTTGCTACAAGTAAATCACACTGTAAACTGCAGTCTTCTGTGCTCTTCCCTTGTGCTTATAACCTGTAGTGGCTTGCTATATGGCTTCTTGCTGTTTTCAGCCAAGAAAAGACGAGTTACGTGAGTTTTAGGACATGCACTTGCATTCTGAGCTACCTTTCTAAAGGTCAAATGCTAATTTTTTTCTAGTGTTTAGGAACTGGTGTCACAGGCTTGAGATGGCTGGCAGGTGAGCATGTGGTATGAAAATTACGACAGGCTTGTCAAACAGTACAATTGAAATGGAACATTAATAAGCCTGTCTGTAGTCAATAAGAGCACCTGGACTTCTGTCAGTGTCAAAACCCGATTGTTAATTGTCTGTACTTAAATTTTGCTATAGTGATAACATTTTTATTGTGCTAATTTAAGGGTTTTATGACAGAATAATAATTTTAGGTAGTGTCTGCAGATTATCAGCCCATGATAACATACAACGTTACTGTAACATCAGCCTTAATTTGTGATGGCTGCATTCTGACTGCAGCTCAGCAAGACATGAGTGTGACGTTAGTATTACCGTTTGTCTTTGTGGTGATAAAAATATTAATATTTAAGATTGGAGAGTGCTGGCTAAGAAGTTTATCCTCACTAAAAGAACATTCCTTTTGACTAAAAACTAACAGCCTGTGATTGTTTCCAACTCCCCACTTTTAAGCTAAGATAATATTGGATGTGCCAGCCCTATAGGCTCCATCAAGAGCCATCACTCCATATTATCACATTATTTACTGTTTGCTTCCTTCTGAGAAGTGGGGCAGTTAGCACACCCCTTAAGGAATCCACCCCTCCCAGGGATGGATACCTGGTTTTGTTAACACTGAAATTATTATTTTCCCTCACATCTTTTTTTTTTTTTTTCCTTTTCTTTTCTTTTCTCTCTGAAATGGTATATAGGTTGGGTCTCTGTAGCCACTTGGCAGAGAGCAGGGGAGCAGAGGGGAAGATGCTGTCCAACTGTTCTCACTATGATAAGTTAACCAATCTTCTGTTTGACCTGTCAGGTCAACAGGCTTGCTGTTACCCACTTGAAGTCCCCGGATTCTCCAACATCTTACTGATCCCATCTCTCACCTACTTTTATACAGCTCTGTTGTTCTATAATCACAAATGTAAAGAAACACAAACTTCTGATAAGAGTGCCACATCTTTTCTGCACATCGTCCCTTCAATTCCTAGGTCTTTACTAGCTGGAGATAGTAAACCATATTTGTCTGGTGCCAGCTTGGTTTCCACCAGGTACCAGAGAAGTGCTTAAGTGCTATACTTTGCAGAACTATCCCCCTCTTCTAATTTCTGCAGTTTTTCTATTTGTCTAAAAACTTTGAAGCATGGACAGAATTAAATTTCTTACAAAAACTATAAGATGCCAGTAAGCCTTCTTCGTATCTCTAGATATGCACATTTTACTACCTTTGAAAATTCACCCAGCTGAGTGTAAAACAACCCAGCATGCTGTGGCTCAACAATGCATGTTGTAGTTTCAAAGTGCATCTCAGATCTTCTCCTGTTTATGCATTTTGGTTTCTAAATCCATGTCTGCTGAGACATCATAAAAATACCTTCCTGTTTGTGATTCAAAGTTATTTTTGCCTTTTACTGTTGTCTGTCCAAACGTGGGGCCATGCAGCTACTCGGCATACGATTAGGACAGGGAAGGGAGAAACTGCTGTTTTGACAGCTGCCTCAGGTCCCTCAGACTTGATCCAAGTTGACGCTTTGTATAGTGCTAAAGGTAGAGACTCCATGTACGCTGCCACTTTTTTCTTCCATATGAAATGTTTTATCCAGGTGGAAAACAAAAAGTGTACTCCTCTGTTGCTTTCTCAGCAAACTAGATGTCTGCTCCATTTCACTGTTCGGAGTGTGCTATATTTCTAGTTTAAAACAGTGACCTGTATTAACTCCTATTTTATCTTCTCCTTTGTATTCATGAAGTGGCATTTTTTATTTAAAAAAAAAAAATCTTATAATCCAGATGTAAACACCTCAGGCTTTTAACGTCCAGTTAATCCTATTGATAGCAACAGGCAGAATTTAGCAGCATGACAGGAAAATCCATTTTGCATCACCATTTATTACTAGGAAATCCTGTCCTATTCCTGATTCATGACAATGAAAAATCCTCTTTTGAGGGCATTGCTTGACTTCTGATTTATTGTAAATTTTTGCCTAAAAATCCCCCAAGCCCTGCTTTGTTTAAACAGTATAATCTATTTAACATCATCGTTATAAAGAGGTTGCTTTTGAATATGTAAACCCAGATATTTAGAATTTGCTTTTGTCTGTTTCAGCTTCTTCACCACCTAATTGTTTTAAAGGCTCCATGAAAACAGAACCTACCCACTTGGAAGAGTACTACTATCACTTTTTTTTCCCTCTTATTATGCTTCATTTTCAAGATAAAGCAAAATGATTATAAACTACTTTCACCAATGGCACTGTTTTCCAGTGTTGTTTCCAATTTGGGTAGCTAGTTCTTAGTATCTGAAGCAGTCACAGTGCGATTAAAGATAACTAATGAGCAAAGATTAGTGCTCGAGTGAAACTCCCAACTATGCACGGTTCATGTTTTTACTTAATCACAATTTATTTAGGACAGAATCTATGTCCTATGGAAATGTTTTAATGGATTAAGTTTGACCTCAAGGGGTTTAGGGAGCACCAGTCCCATCCTTTTTCCCACAAAGAAGCAAAATAAAACAGAAATTGGTTTGTAGTATAAATTTCCCTACCTTTCCTAATACAAACAACTTACTTAATGAGGAAAATAACACAACTTCATTAGAAAAATAGTTGTTTTGAAGATGTGAAAACTGTGAGTGGAGGGAAAATGTTTTCATTAGTAAATCTGGACATTGCACGAGTCTTTGATCAAACCACAACTAACAAAACTAGTCTTCATTTCAGTGCTAAATGTGCAATGTAAGAATGCAAGGAGAGATGCAGGTAGAAGCGTATTGTTCATTAGATCAGTGAATCTAGTTTGAAAAAGCACATAACCTTCTGAGGGCACAAAGCTCCTTACCTGTGTAGAGGTCTTCAGGACTGACTCAGATGCAGGGGCCACCAGTGCACCTAGCTGTTCAGGACAGTCGCCCTTCTGTGTCCGTGGTGTTGTGTGCACCTGAGGGGCTGTACATGGGGAAGCATGTTAGTTGTGATGAGCAGACATGCACGTGTACGCACACACACGCATGTAATATAAAAATAGCTTGCTCCAGATAATTTCAACCAACTACTTTAAACGGGTAGTTACTTTACATAAGCTGAGACTGAATTAGTCTCAGCCAAAAAGGCTCAGCCTTTTGGTTGGATGTGCAGCAGGTTTGGAGAAGTGTTTCTTATACATCTATCTATATACACACAAACAAATGTATACATACATTCACATGTATGTCTATATAAACACACAGATACATATATGTGCGTGCATGTGTTTGTATACACACACAGACAACAGAAAGAAGCAGTTTTCCAAAGCTGCTGCATGTTCAGTGAAGAAGCTGAGAATTTTTAGCTGAGGCTAATTCAGTGAAACACTGTGTGAGTCCCCAAATTTGTCTTTAAATTTAGTCTGCCTGACAGCATGTATTGTAGGCAGAAAGAAATATTTCCACAATGGGATAATTTAGATTATGTAAGGATATTTGTGAATGTAAACACCAGTATAAACTCGATACATAAAATTAGAGAGTAGTACATCAGCTCTCAGTAATACTTCAGTGAGATCCACGATAAACCCAAATTTTACAATAAACTTTTAACAGCTGGTTAGAAGAAATAGTTATCAACATTCATATTAAAGTTTTGTTTTCTCTTTGGGTGGAAAAAATAGCATAGGACGTGTTAGTATATCTGAATTATCTTCATAGTCCTATTTTTAAATTGTGTGTCCAAACTGAGCTACACCTCTCACTTTGGCACCTAAGCAGGAAAAATAGAGCTCGCTCTCAGACAGGAAAGACTAAATTACGTGTCATGTACTTCTTCATACAGATAGATAAATCTACCCATATCAGCAGAAGAAAAACTACTTCTCTGGCAGCTAAAAGAATAACCTTTTCAGTGAAAGGGTTTGGAGTTGAACATTCTATTTCTATTCTTTATTATTTTAACGATTAAACATATAAGCATTTTACTAAACCTTTATCAGCTAGTGAAAGCAGCATTAAGGTAAAACCTCCTGACCCTTCCTCTATAGCTTTCTAAGACCACCAGATTTTGAAACAACTGTTTGCACATCTGAATGCTTTGCTGCTTAGCATACTTAGTCCTCAAGTATACATTGCTGCTGTAATGACTGATAATAGGAAGATCTCATTTCCTCATAGTCCATGGGTCATTAAGACGTTACATAGTGATCCATACCACCAATAAATCTGGATATCTTTTCAAGAAATTCCCACCCTTTTTTGACTGTTGCTGCAGATGATCCCTATCTTCTAAATGGTTGTTCAGTGGATGCAGCACCGCTCCAGTCACTGCTCCAGTCTCCTTCAGCCCACAACAAAAGGCCTCTTTTCGCTTTCCTGCTTTTGAAGGAACAAGTTGGGACATGCTTCTTCAGACTTGCGGTGAGCTGACAGAAGAGCTCACAATGCAGAAACATCAAGTTTTAAACATCATGAAAAGATAATACGGTAACTCATGGGAAATATGGAGATTTTAAATAGAATTTAAATTTTGTATCAATGGAGACTATATGAGGCTAACCCAGAATTCCTTTAAGCAGAAGTACCTGTTTTCAGCCACATGTTATTGCTACTCTTCAAAGGTAAGAGGAATCAATCTACAGAAAGGCAAAGAGTGTATCAGAAGCCCATTTAACTAGCATATAGTAGGCAGACAGGAATAACTGCGGAAATTTGTAACAGGGAAAAATAATTTGTGTTATGTTAGAATTTAGGGTTTTTTCTTAATCTTTTGTCTGAAGAGATTTCCCCTTTCTCTGTTTGTACAACATACATAGGATATCATTTTCTGGATGGAAAACCTCTGGATCATAAAAGCAAGGGCAATCCTCTCTCATGGTATTTTAAAAAATTATTAGATCTCAAGGGAACAGAGACACACTGGATGATTAGAGCATGTAGGAAATTGATATTTCACCCTGAACCTTAATGGGGAAGCTTCCATCTTTTTTTGGTCACTTAACTTCAGCTGAATGCTATTAGTTGCACACAGTGTTGACCTTAAAATGAATCTCCAAGACAGTAAAAAGCATGCCCACTTAAGAATGTCTACACGCAGATGAACAACAATCATCCTTTTTGATCTCAAGAGACTCGTAATTTTTTGGAAGAAAAGGCTATTTGTGTATCTTAACGTGTTAATGTGCTCTTTCAAGAGAGAAGCTATATGGTAAGGAGCAGGTAAGACAAAAGTGACTTAGAAGATAAAGACTTGGATAACAGACAGAGAAGATGAAAGTAAAAGATAGGCCCTGCAATGTCTTTTATCTGTTCTAGATCAAGGGGATTTTACCAGATTAGCATGAAAAGAAGCCTATACCTCGTACATCGTGTAGCAGCAGGCTGCATGAGGCAATCGTAAACTTCAGAAAGGTTATTGCAATACAGTTCTACAGTGTAGTCATGCTTTAAATATCTGTGTTGCTTGAGACTGCTAATTCCTAAGACTCATTTCTCTTTACATACCATCGCATTAGATTTACTTTTTACCACCTGAAGGAGAGAAATACATTGAAGGAGCTCAGAAAATACTATCAAATAAGTTGCCAAGACATCATTCAGCAAGGTATTTCAAAATGTTGAGGTAGAGGACTAACTTTGCCCTCTGCAAAGAATCTGAGTCAAGTGTTTCAGTTATTCAGGGCTTAAGAAGACACTCTTTGGGCCAGTGGACATTCAAGTGGGCTGCTTAATGCAACAGCTAGCTAGGAGGTCATGCATGCCCTTGCCACATCCCATGTATCGTTGAAAACTCAAGACTGGCTCTTAAGATACAAAGTTGAAGTCCTTTCTTCTGCTCATTTGCATAGCGTCAAAGGCTAAGGTCTTTGAGGGGAGAAATTAATAATGCCTTTATATTCTTTGAATGCTATAGGCTTCAATATATATTAAATATATTGAATATGTCAATATATATATGAATATATATTGAATATACTCAGAATATAGCAATGTAGGAGGAAACTCTAACCATTAGTGGTCTTTATCTAAGTGAGATTATGTAATTATTTTTAATGACTAATGTTTGGAGTAACTGACATTTAGGTATTTCATTTTTTATCCAGAGAGGTACTTTATTTGAACTTAGACATGTAGCAGCGAAGTAGGTAGTCAGAATCTTCCTCAGCTGTCACAAAATTTTTTCACTATATCTATTTATTTTAATTTACCTCAAATTCCTAAGGCTCTGTTCAAAGAGATAGCCTTCAGGTTAAATTCTGGCATTTTAGTGGCTTATATGGGGGGGATTTTTTCTGGCATTTTAGTAGCTTATATGGGGGGGATTTTCCCTTCAGCAAAATCTTTGCCTTATAAAAATATATGCTTTTTAAGTGCTTGTATTATTTTTAAGCCAGTGAAAGCTAGCTCATCTGCAATCATTTAGTAAGGTACAATGATATTTCCAAATTTACTCATGGGGAAATCGTACTATAATCATGGCTTCAAGGCAGAAAGATGTGGCCCTATCCATATAGTAGGCTAAAAGTTTTAAGCTACTGTTACACCTAATATCCAACATCTTGATTTACATAGATCAGCTGAAGAACAATTTATCATATAGCTGCATAGATTTTTAAACTGCTGTTTTCCTCTCCTTGCTGTAGCTTTATATTGAACTTCTAGCATGAATTTACCACTTTTAGCTCTATTCACTCCTTTTTCTTCTAGTACTGAAGCCACTTTATCAGAACACTTCTTCACAAACAAGCACTTCTAAAAATAATATATGGGCCACTAAGCTTGCTCTTTGCTATACTAAATATACGGAGCTTCTTAGATGCCTCCATGTAAGACATCTTGTTATTATCTCAGATTATCCTTATAGTTTATTCCTGAACAATATTGTTTTAGTCATGCAGTTCTGAAATTAACATAGAAGATAATTAACTGGTATTACAGTAATGAAGTCACTACTGATCTATACAGGGAAGGATATTTGACCAGGCACTAATTATAACAAGGAGTGACATGACCTGTGAAATGTTGTTAAATAGTGTATATTTATCAAAGCCAGAAAGAAATTATCCTCAGTGGACTTTCATGCATTTCCAATTCCGTGTTTCACAATTTTATTTTAGTTAAAAGCCAAGAGATTACTTGAGACTTGACAGATGCAGTTTAAAAACCTCAATTGAATTTGACCAAAAAGCTTTGACAAAAGCTTCAACAAACCAGTCATCACTTTTAAACTTTTTATCAACTGACTTCGCTGTCAGCTGCCTACTCTCTGACTCCTACTGTGGAACTCAGTCCCAAAACACATTGTAGAGGCCAGAAATACAAAGGGATACTTAAAAACATTTAGTAAATTAATTGAGAATAATTCCATCACTAGCTTTTATACAAATGGATCTCATTATAACTCTTGGTCATCTGTTTTGTTGCTGGAAGCTAGGGCTTTTATCAGGAAAAGGATCCCTTTACATAGAACTTTTACAGTCTTTTTAAACATCTGCTTCTGGCTGCTATTGCAGACACAAACTGGGCTATACAGCGACGTGATCTGATTCAGAATGACCTTTGTTCAAATTTTCACAGTAACTCTTAGATTTATGATCAATATGCTCCTGCAGTCTCCTGTGAGGTCACTTGTCTTACCATTTTGATTCTGTTATTTTATTTAATTTCATGTTATATTTTAGTTTTCCCAACTGGACTTTGCAGTGGTATCACATTTCAACTTCTCCCCTAGGCCTAATCTTTGTCATAAGGATTACAGTTTTGTACAGCTATATAAGTCAGCATGATTTTTATTAAAACCAGCTGTAGCATCATTATAAAGAATTTCTTAAGCAGTAAATTATACCAAAACATTTTTGTTTGTTTTCTCTTCTAAATTTTTCTATCCATACAGGCAAACTAAATTTTGACTGATCAGAAAATTGCAACATTGAAAGTAATTTCTTTTTCTACGTTCCTAAGTCCATGGTTAACCCTTTGTTTGTTATCAGTTTATCTGATCAGTGAATAACTTCCAGCTCCATAATGACAGCTCACTGATAAAACCTTCCCCCCAGAAATGCTTACCTTTGTGTCAGATGGTGGTAAACATCTTCCTGGGACAGCCTGCACAAGGAAAGTTCTTGCTGCTAAAGTAGGAGGACTTTGTGAGGCTTGATAATGTATCAGGTCAGGACTTCCAGGCAGCCATGACCAACTCGTGGTTATCTGAAAATAAAATTTCAATTTTAAGTCTTATTTTTATCATTCTTTTTATTATAAAGAACAAAACCAACTCTAGCTATAGAAAGCATTGGGCAGCATTTACTTCCCTCAGAGAACTGTGCTCTGCCACATGATCTGCATCCACCTGACTATGAGAGAGGCCTTGCAGTCAATATTGCTCCTTAAAACCAGAATTTGCCTATCTGATTGAAACACTTGCTTGAATCCTACCTTAAATCCTTCAGCTTGACAGTTACATAGAAAGCTCTCTAATCTATACCGTTGAGCTGCCAAGAAAGCCTTACTGCTTAGAACTGTGACTAGATGAAACATGAACCCCTTTTTCAATATGCCAGCCAGCTTCCTATTTTTGGTTTTATTACATTCATGCTTGTTTTCTTTTTCCAGTGACTTCTTTCAGACCTCACTATTGCAGGTCCTCATCAAAGTCACTTCTGAGTTCCCTCTTTGACACAGCCTTATGACAGGAGAGGCTTTTCCCACTTTATGACAACTTAATAATACAAACTGTGAATCCAGAAGAGCTTGTCTGTGTTTTCTGAAATATTCACTGGCACCCAATATGTTCAGTATTTCAGATCTCATATCACAGATAAAACGTTCAAAACAATCTGGGAAAGAGACTGAAAATGGTTAATAACCATCATGTTTAAAATATACTTTACCAGATACTTTAAAACCGCCTTTCCTACTGGAAGCAACTAATTCATTAGGCAATAAAAGCCAAAATAATTTTTTTCAGAAGCAATTTACTATTTAGTAAATGAAATAATTAGTATATGAAAGAAAAGCAACAGGATTAGAATTACTGTTAATTTTTAGAAGACCCTGTATCTGAATGTTCAATTCCTTTGAATAATTTTAATATAACTATTGAACAAAACAAATTATGGTTTGGTGCCAGTTTTCAGTGGACGCATAAGCCACACTAGACCTACACTTATGAAAATCTCCCTTGATCATGCTTGGAGCATTACTGTTTGCTGTGTTTCATAGAGAATGCTTACAGAGTTCAGCCAGGTTAGCTTACAAAAATAACAGCCCGAATAGGTGATAGTGAAGCACTTGTGCACAGTCTCAATTCAGTGTTGTATTGCTATTTAGTGAGACACAGTTAAAGACAAGAATCTGTAAATGAGAGATAAAGTACTGCAATGTAAAGCTTGCCTGAAAAGTGAGCTGTAAGAAATAAGCAGGGCATCTACTTCCTTTACTTTATTTTCAATTTTCTAGTCATCATAATGCAAATATATATAAGCTTAAGTTTTTCATGCAGAAGAAGTAGTCATCCTGTCAAACACCATGCTTGTAGAAAACAAAAATAAGTTGTTGATAAGTTAATAACCCCTAATATTTCTAAATGAGAATTTTCCTAAGCCAAGTGTGTCAATCATGTCTAAGTACTCAAAGTGTAACAGAAGTGTTCCTCACTGTAAATACATCTCCTTCAATTTGGGGAGAAAGGAGATGAAGTATGAACACAGTTGTAATGCACCAGTTCTACTGATGGTGGGTTGTTTTTGTAGCCTTCTATTGCAACCAAATGTCATTTGCAAAGCACTAATTCAGGCATTTCCCTTGAAGTAGCTGTCAAGTCTTCTAATCGGGTTCATTAAATTCTCTATTTTAGAAAGCATCAAGATGTTTCAAGCAGGCTACTATTGAAATTAAATGTGCATATGCAGCTATAGATACTTTGACTGTGTAAACACAGTTCCAGTCCTTTTGTTGCCAGCTTTATCTTTCACGCTTTTCATGGAAGATACTGGTTTTCACCTACAATTGCAGAGTATCTAGCACAAATTATTCTTGGTTGGTTTCCATGAACTATTGTAATATAGTTAATATATTGAATAATTGCTTGGCAGTATTTTCATTAAAACATTGTGTATTAAATAGCTTTTGCCTGTAAAAAGTAAACTAAATATCATGAAGTGCAAACAAGCAAACTGAAGTCTTGCCAAGTGGGTGAGTTTTGGCTCATCCACGTGAGATATTTCATTCTATTTTCACCTTTTCTGAAAGCAAATCTATTGTAATCCAAATGATCTTACCTGTAATGCTGACAGAATGATAGCTGCCTCCTTTGACCAGTAATAAGCACAATGAACTACAGAAGTGTTACCAAAATCTATGGGCCGCTCCACTCTCTGAACCAAAGACTACTGGTAGAAAACGAATGGGGTTTTTTGTTTGCTTGCTTTAAAATAATTTATGTAATGTTGAAATACTTAAATTCTAATTAAGAAATATAGAGACATTCACTGGGGGAGGGAAAGAAATACTGTTGAGAGAAAAAGCTGCTGTAGGAAATCTTGTGGAAGGTGAAGCAAGCCATTCATTGCTGTTATACACACTTTATCTCTATGAAGCATATATATACATAACAATTTTTGATGTAATAGTAGTGCCCAGTTCAGCAATTAAGGAGCTAACAGAGGTAACAAGCAATATATAAGGAAGCAGGAGACATACGGTTGTGCTACAGTACCAGAGAAGGGGTAGAGGAGTGTTGAAGCAGAGGCAGGGACAGGACTCCCAGCTCCATGCCTGAACACCCAGATGAAAGAAGAGCTGATGTGCACATTTCAATGAGAGTGTTAAGATTCTAGGGAAGGAGGCATGGTAGGGAAGAGTTTGGTGGATACATGTTATAATATCTGGCTTGGAAAACAAGTGTGACCTGGATGGGCAGTTATCTTGAGAAGTCTCCCTCACAGCGCTGAAGAAAGAGCATTTTTGTTTGTAAATATATGCTCAGAAGTCTGATGTCTTTTGCTGCTCGAAGCACTATTTATCCACATAAACTGAGGAATAAGTCTCATAAGACCATATGTAGCTATTATACTCCTTAGGTAAAGGATGATGAAGACTGCAGATGAGATAATATTCTTATCAACCACGGTCTCCCACAGGCAAGACTCCGGCGTGAAGAGGTGCACCCTGAATACAAGCATGTAACTGCATATTGTGTCATCAGAGAAAGAAGGGACTGAGAAATAATGGTAATTGCGCTCTACTTCTGCTGCCAAGAGTATATCCAGAATCCACAAATTCATCTATCAAATGTTGTTCAGTTTTCCAGGGAAAATCAGCTCTGTGACCTAGATAGTAATAAACAGGAACACTGTGCATGCATTAGCCCAACGTACAACAGTTAAGTGCAAAATTTATTGCAGCCTTGAAGAGAAACTGAATCTACTGCTTCTCATTAATGATTCAGACTTCATGCTGGAGGCTGGCATTTGTGGGCCCTTTTTTTTACTTTCTTTTTAATAAGTAGAAGTGTAATAGGAGGCAGAGCTTTGCGCAGCACTGAATTTCATTATCACCAGCGCTTTGCAGTTCTGAAGTCCTCAGGGCTGTTGGATCTACTCACCGGGGATCCAGAGCAACAGCACCAGAGCAGCTCTACACAAAAACCCCAGGTGTGCTTGATACATTCCCTTAATCTTGCTCAATGCGAGATGCTACGGTATTTGTACAAGAAAAATAAAACATGATGTTGCTTAAAGGACCACTATCTGCCACTCTCCCCTCCTCTCTGGCACGTGTAGAATACTATTCAGAGAGGTTTGCTGCCAGTAGGAAATGGTTCCACTAACGGGGCACTGCCCGTGGAGAGGAGAAGCCCAGATGTACCCGCTGCTTTGCAACTTAACTCATACCGCCCTAAACTGTGATTTCCACTTAGGTAGTGATCCTTCCTACTCTTAAGCAAGGAAATTTAATGTTTGAGGGGAAAAAAAATCATCCTATCTGCTCTTGTTATGCCAAGCCTAATTATCTGGGTACACTTTCCATATACCAGGAATGGTGATCACTTCTCAGATTTTATGGAAAGGAAGAGGATGAATAAGCTTATATGGGGAAGATTTATTCCAGTGAGAGACACTTGTGCCATTCTATTTTTTCCTGTGCCTACTTCTATATTGTGTCAAACACTTTTGTATAAACTTACGGAGGTGAAAATGAACACTGAGTTCACAGGACTACTCAGAAATGTAAACTCCATTTATATTTGCTGCACATATCTGTAAATATTAAATATATAATAAACAATATAATAAAAAATTCCAAGATGAAAACAAAAAACCAAATAATCCTTTATTTTTTTCCCCCTTAAATCTTAGTGATATTGGATGAAATGATATCCCTAAAATGAAAAGATTTGTTAATTATTTATCAGTAAGTCTTTAAGATATACCCCTTAAAAATGTTATAGCTGTTTATCTGATGTTTACTTAGCTAGTAATACTATTTCATAGATATAGCCTGTAACTAGACATGGAGCAATTCTCATGTAGGAAATGCTTTTTGAAATATATTATTCTGCTTATTTCCAGAAGCAATGAAAATTTCATTACACAAAGTCAATTTACCTAAACAAGCTCAAAGGACAGGACCTTGCAGGTGAATTAAAATCCTCTCTTTGTGTTTCAAAATTCAAAGGGCCAAACTGATGTTTCCTAGACTATCACACCAATGCAAATGATTTTCTCCATTGTTGGTTCTTGGCTAAGAAATCCTGACAGGAGAACTCTGACTCTCGGTATTTAATCAGCTTCTGGGTCTGTGCAGCTGACTATTAACAAACATAGCTGCAAAAAACATGGAACTTGAAAGGAGAAAAGGAAAAAGCATTCCCAAATGTTTTTGAAGCTACACATTTCTAAAAGCCAGTGAAAATCCATCTTTTGGATCCACATGACAGCAGATCAGTTTTATCCAGTCAGAGCACATGGTGTTTGGTATTCATTAATGATTTTATGACAAATTCCATCTGCAGGTATAAATACGCCACTGAAGGTTTCATTTCTCAAAAAAAAAAGCATATAGCACATGAGGATCTAAAATCTAAGTTTGATTTATTTTTCAGTAAGCCTTTGTGCATTCTATTTTAAATGCATTAATATTTGAAATGACATCTCAGGAAAGAAGCAGCACCTTTAGAACCTGTCTTTGCCAACGGTCTGATCTTATACCTGAGAGCTCAGTTTTTATGTTAGTTTAATCTTGCATCCTCCAAACACATTATACTTATTTAATCTCTGATGAAGGCCTCACTGCTTTTAAACTCAGCATATGGTGAGCAGTCAGTTGAACCGGTAATTGTATCAGGTTAAGCTTGGAATAGTTTTAACATATAAAGAAATGGGATGTGAGGGCTCATGATTGTCATAGCGCTACCATAGTGAATCAACTACTTTATTGTTGATTCATTAGTCACAGTCTTTGGCAAGTGACACTGATGCTGCCTCATGAAGTGAACAAATGTATGGCCTGGGCTGGTGTTGCAGAGGGATTACATGGAGAATCAGCTCACAGGGTATAGCAGAAGGCTCTGTAGCCTGTGCTCTCCCAGCACTCCCGAGCATATCCGAACGGCAGGTATTTGCAGACTAAAATAGGACACACAGATTTAAATTGCACTGAATTGTACATAAAATCAAGAATCTCCTGAATACATCAAATAAAATAATTCATTTAAAAAACAAAATGCTGTTCTTTTTTGTGTGGGCAGGAAGGGAATAAAAGAGGGGAATCATACGAGAGGAGCTGTCTGCTGTGTTGTGTACGAGAGTATTTGATATCTAACCCAGACTTTTACCACAGTGTTCTGACTTGTTGGATGTCTGAGGATAGGAAGAAGCTGGAGTAGATGCTCAGTTCCATTAATAGCACAATCCCTGTAGTTTACTCATCCAAAGGCAACTGACTGTTTTCCCCATCTGATGGAGAAATTCATCTTGGTGTCATGCAAAATAGCTTTTTTCTGAGTTGATTATTTGAAAATATTACCCTATATTTTGTTGTTGGTTACTTTTATTCCAAGATAAAATATTTATGCATTTTTCACTTTTTACATAAACCTGTCCTCACTTACATTGCATTAATGTGACCTAAGCCGCATCTATGACCAATCCTTTCTGGATTAATTCAGAAGGTGGAATCTTCCTTTAAAATTTTCCATCAGCAAAACCTAACAGAGGAAACAAATGTATTAAGTGAGCTGACACTCTCTTTTATTATTTCTTCTCTTTTTTGTTTGCTTAGGAGAGTAGATTATTCACCAGCTAGAACTTTGGAATTCTCTTGGTAATAAATCTTGCATGACAGAGATAGACACATCTCCATAATCATAAAAACAGAAGACACAATCATAAACAATTCAATAGTCCACCTGATTGTTAGGTTTCCAGATAACATTACTATATTTACACTGTCCTGAAGCACTGTGCTTTGATGTAGACATAAACGTATTACCTAATCAGCCTTATCGTCTTTCATAGACAGACTGTCAGAAAACTACATAAAACTGCCTGGCAATATGCTAACACGACAAATACATTTGGACTCCAGAGGACTTCCTCTGCCTGCAGGTGAAGGTTTTACTTGCAAAGCTTAGGCTACAGGAGATTGAGGAATCTGATCATGAGAGCGCTGTTCAAAGTACAGACACAGCTCAAGGAACAAAAATGCCAGCCTTTTGCCTTAGTTTCTTCATCAATTTATACCAAATTTTGTTATATAGTTAATACATGATATTTGATAACATAGGATATGGACCCAGATGCATCATTTCTGATCTTCTTAATTATGTTGTTGTTTTTAAGACAATTGAGAGGAAGAATATGCTCCGTGGATTGTTAAAGAATAATTTTCCCAAATAGAAGAGGATGAACATGGGAGACACACAGGTCTTGCTGGAAAATTCAACAATTAGGTGACCCAAATTACATTCTCGGTGGTTATGAGCATACAGACAGATCTCTCAGTGGTATATGAGAGAGTAATGGTGTGGCAAAAAGGAGCCTTAAAAGGGGACACAAGTAGCTTATTCTTCATAATGGTTTTTGGAAAGGAAATTTGTACAAGATAAATTGTCAGTTAACAAAATACACAAGGAAGAGAACAATTAAACTTACTTAATTTTACAACTCTATTCAAGTGGCAAATCCTTATTCATTTGAATACTGTCACTGAATTCACATGTGAATAAAGATAATGTTAGAAATCTGAACTCCTAGCTTTCCACTTAAATACTTATATAAAGAACTACTTATTACTTGTTAGAATCAGCTTATAATGTACTTATATATTAGATATACTTACATCAAGCACTGTTGAGCAAAGCCAGAGTCTGCATTTGAAGAGTTACACAGGTGTTTAATTCATTTTATAATCTCACAAGTAAAATTGCAAAGACTGTTATTATAATGAGAACTGAACAAGAAAAAAGACCATATCCTACATTGTTAAAATTATAGGCTTAGTTGTTCCTCCAAAGTTGCTTCACTGTAGCTATGCTCATCGAAAGGATGTAGGAGAGACAAAGCTTGTAGATGAAGGTAACATCTATTAGACCAGATAATGCAATTGAAAAAATTAGACAAGTCCTTCTTCAAGTCTGAAATAAAAAGAGCAGACTTCAGAGCTAAATGCAAGTCCAGTCTCCTCTGAAAGTTTAGTTGTGTATGTTATCAGCTGGCCTGCCCTTGACAGGAAAGCTTATAACCCTGCAATGAAGCTAGAACAAGTTTTCTGGTCCTATTCTTCTGTGATATATTTACTACAAAGCAACCAGATAAGCAAAATTATTGAGAGGTATTTGTGATTTGCATAATGATCAAATAGAGTAGGCCTCAATAGTTATTTCATTATTTTTCAGTATTGTTTTTAAAGTTTTAACTGCAGTGGTCTTTGGAGCAATGTGTAACATATGAAAATGCAGATTCCCAAGTTCCATAGTTTTTGATTCTTTCCTGTAATAACACCTTCTCGTAGCTTAGCTATATACAGTGGCTAAAGACAGGCACTGCTGACCTTCAGCAGTGAAACCAAACATTTACAAACAATAGAAAGCATCTCAGCACCCCAGGGAAAGTGAAATCAGATAAGCTACATCTCCTGTTCTACATTTCCCTTAGTATTCCTTAGAAGAAAGAAACAATGTCTGCTTACACTATCCTCATACTGACTCCTAGGCCAAATTCTATTACAAAACTGAGCCCACTGAAAAAAGTTCAGTAAAAACATTTAACTGCTTTGCAGCAGAACCTTCAAGCCCTGTTCATTTTCCTTACATTAGTTAAAATAAAAAATCCACTGGGGATACCTGTCAATCACTGCTTGTGTACAAACTCCTCAAAGTTTAAAACTTTTGCATTGCCCTGTAACAGTACTGTTATATACTAACATCAATAAATGTATAGTTATGCATACATACACAGACACTACATATGCATCTACAGAATTGAATGAGAAATAAATAGAGAAAATAAATATTTTTCCATCCTAGACACATTAGAATTAGAAGAACTCTGACAAGTAGCAGCCCATATTTACGCACACGCCCTCTGCAAGTTTAAAAATGTGAAGCTGGAGACTTCTTTATAAATTTGTGCTTATTTCTATTCTGTTTTTCCTGGTTAATATGAATGGTTTCTACTTGAAACAAATTTGTTCCTCTAATTTATGTTTTAATGAAACTTCAGGCTACATTCAAAGTCTCTTTTATGTTTTTGGCTTAGCCCAGACCTGGAATACTGCCACAGAGAGTATCAATGGCTATATGAGTCACATCTTGATCTGAGAAAAAATAAAATAACATGGACCAACCTCTTAGCATCTTTAAAAGATTCAAAACTGTAATTTTAAAGCTGATAAAAGCATAAGTAGATTTTACTGATGTTTAAGGTCACAACTAGAATGCCCACATTTCTGCATAAAGGGTGTAAAGAATTTATGAATGGTAAATTAGTAGGACATATGTGCCTCCTTTTTTTTGTCAAACCTTAGCAAAAATGTCCTTTGAAGATGCGATGTTAATTTTAAAAAGCTGCAAGAATGGAATCATACTTAGATTTCAAATACCGTGACAGTAAGCACAAGATGAAGCTGCTGTTAGGCATCTTCAGGAAGTAATCAGCACACAACAATACGATCAGAAGTGGAGACCAGTGGCTTAAATACCATGACAGTTTTGTCAAATGAATTTTAATACACTCAGACTGAGGATCAGGACTTGGCTTGACGTACAAAGTCTAACGTCTGTCCTTATGGGGATTCCACCTGCTGCCATTGCCAAATGGTGCCTCACAAAGACCACTTCAAAACAGAGAGAGGCTTTTGTTGTTTTCATCATTTTGTTTTTGTTTTCCAATTACAAACATGATTTGTAAAATGAATAGAAATCTGGAAGAGATTTAAGGATTTCAGACAGACTTCCCAAAGGCATTTGGTGGAACTATGCCAGGGCAAGTTCAGAGTGAGAAAATCAGTCTAATTTAAAATTCTTGTCTGGTCTTATCCAAAAGATAGACAATAGTTGCTGAAGCTAGACTTCCAGGATGATATCCTGCAGAAAGCAATTTAGATTATTAGCACGGAGAGGACTGAAGAGCAATTTTCCAGCCTATACAGTTAATCAATAGGAAGCTCTCACTTCCTCTGGAGGGAAGGGGGAATTGTGCTTAAAGAACAATGATTCCTAAGATGGCTTGAAAACATAATAGTGGTACAAAAAAGGCATTTGAGAATGAAAAAAATTCAAGAGGAGAGCTAGAGATAATTCATACCAAGGGCTCAGGTGGCCGAGGATATTGAGGAAGCTGTCAAGGCCTACTGCATATGCCAAAAATGAAGGCCAAATTCATAAAGATAATCCACACTGCTGACATAGCAAAACCAAATGCTGAACACAGAGATTTGTTTACTATTAATGGGAATGTATATTATGTATTTGCTCTAAAGTCTTATCCCAATTCCTTTGACATAATCTTAGAAAATGAAAGTACAGTTAAACATGATCATGCACATCAAATCTGTTTTCTCTAGACATATCAGACAGAGTAATGTCTGTCTGTGGGCCACCATTTAAGACGCAGTTCGCTGTGAAATATGGGTTTAGACATGGGACCTCTAGTTTGTTATCCCCTTTCCCAGTAGGCTGGTAGAAAACGGTGTCAAAATAATAAAGTGCCTATCAATGTGGCAGTGGAATCAGACACCAATCTGTATTTAGCTCTGCAAAATTATAAGATGGCACCAGTGAAGCATGGGTTGACACCTGCTGACATTTTATTTAACTGAAAACTGAAAACAAGATTACTGGCACTGAGTAGAAGCAGATGTCAGAGTCATGGAGGATTTGCAGAAATATAAACACGTGGATAAGGCTGAACAAAAGTATTATTTAGTGTCCCAGAAGATGCCAGCTCCACTAGAAAATGACACCAAACACATCTATGATGAGAATGTGTGACTGTAACATGCAATTTTGTCTCAAAAGACCTTTGCTTCAGGTTTATGAGGTTGTCAGCCCCAACGACATCTATGGAAGAGAACTGCAGCTCCACAATGAAGGGCAGAGATAATGGCTACCAAAAGTGAGGAAAGTAGCAGTCAGGCAGGAGAGTTACTGTCCAATTAGACACAGTTACAGAATACTAATATCAGAAAGGAGACTATGAAGTCCAAAAACCAGTGCAAGTCACCAAGAATATTTATTTTACATTGTTTAGCATTTGGCTTATTAGGCTAGCTATGAGTATGTAACATTTGCTGTCATATGTGTTTGAGAAGGTTTATTACGAAAAGTGCCTTTTAATTGGTAATTCAGAGGCAGTGGGAACTCAGACGCTGAATATAGTAGAGAAATTGCAAGCACTTTGTCTCAGAGAGTATGTATTTGCTGTCAAACAACATCTATATCCTTGGTCCCCTTACTGTGCACACTTTCTCTGCAGAAACTTGGTTTCCTCAAAAACAAAATCTCCATGTGATTGTGGGAAAATTTCATTTAAGGTCCCCAGATAAACCATCTGGACAGCTTCCAGAGAAGAAGCCAGGAAGCAAAGCCGATGGGAAGTGTCCCCTCACCAGGCTTGCCTGGCTGGGCAGTGCGTGTGTTCCCGTGATGCTCAGCACTGGCGGGTGATTTGCAGCGGCCCTCAGCTCCCATGAGACAGCAGGGCTCACTCTCAAAAGGCAGGATGCAAACGATCACACCGAGTTTGTCTTCCTCTGCCTCTCAGACTGGTCTATCCCAGCTGCACAGTACTGGCCTCTTTTTATGTTTTTAATTTTAATTTTGCTGAAAAAATGTGGGGTTTTTTTTGTTGTTGTTGCTAACATCATCCTCAACACAAGAATAACGGAAATGGAATATTAGAAACAGTATTTTACAAGTTCTATTTTATAACCATGTAATGATATGCAGACCTAGTTTTACTTTCTTATATGAGAACCTGGCTGAGTACATTTAACCCTATGCAAATCAAGAAGCTTCTTGATTTTAATAGCATTAATAACTGTCTAATAGCACACGTCAGTTGTACAAAAGTACTTAAATCTGAACTGAGTTTGAAAAGAAAATGTTAGTGGGACAAAACATTTTCTTTATTACTAATTAATTTTTGTAGGTTTGCTAGAGAATTCTTGGCCCTGTTAATTACACCAAAAAGTATCTCTTCTTTATGCTAGAACGATCTCTTTTATGATGGCAAACTGTGGCATTTTTAAAGAATCAAACAAAGGAAGAGAGAAAAAGACTATTATATTAAAGGAAAAAGGTGAATGATTTTGTTAAAATTAATGTACTTTTTTATAGAATTTGAATTAAGCTACTGTTATTCTGTCCAATTTTCTTCAATGCTGTACAATCTGGTAAGTAAGTACCCCATTTCTCTTTTTTTTGGTGTGTTGAATAATCCATGGCCATGTATATAAAAATAATTTTGCATAAAAATAACTGAGTAAATTTCTTACTGACATTTGTAAAAAAACAATTTTTTGATTATGACAATTTGACCTTTATTTTACAGGCTAAGATGCTGATGTTGGTTACCTCTAGGCCCAGCTTAAACTGAATCCTAAAAACAATTTAGACACATCTTCATTTGCTGCCTTGGCCTGCAGATCTCATGGTACTTCATTAAAAAAAACCCAAGATTTTAAAGTTAAATAAATAGGCTTAATTTATATTCTACCCACTAATCAGATCACAGCAGAAGAGTGCTATAATGTGGGATTCTCAGTAATTATCTGTAAATAGGATATTTTTACATTTTGATGTTTCTAATGATTAAAGAAAAAAGGGTGGATGGAAACTGCCAGCCTTGAAAAAGTAGATATACTTGGCTTTAGCTGTACTGTTGTCCCAGATGTCCTGCACTGTACTATTCAGTCTTCTAAGATAAAACTGTTTAAAAACCAATACAGTCAGAAGATATCTGATATGACTTAGAAGCAGCCTGTTACCTTTGTGCTTAATAGCCCAAACACTATGAAAAGTAGAGAACAGAAATTCTGGATTTAAAACTATTATATAAGCAGTTATCTAGTAGTAGTAGCAGCAGCAGTTGCTGTTGTAGTACTTGCGGTACTCGTAGTAGCAGCAGCAGTAGTATTTACCTCTTTGGAACATTAGAGACAAAGTAAGGAGATGAAATCTAAATTAGGAACTCTTATAAAACTGGATTTATAATGTCTGAAATTTTGTATCATAGATCCGTCCTTTCATATGCTGTAGACTTCTCTGTTGGCAGAGAACCACCTCTGCTGTTTATCTTTACCTGTCCATGTTTCCTTGCTAGGATTGCCTTGGTACGCAATGTACCCCACAAAGTGATGGGATGGTGTAAAAATTTCAAATTCAGTATCATTTAAGAAAAGAATTCACAAAACCCTCATCAAATCCTTCGGAAATTCTGGTTTTGATCCATAAAGTGCGTGTACACACCCCCAACTCCTCTCTGGACCACAGATGTAGAGGACTTAAGGACTCCTTCCATCATTGAATTGAATTACAGCTTTCATCAAATACTTAATGCAAAGTTTTCAAACAGATTATATGTTTTGCAAGGGTTCATCTCTAATAATAGGAATTGCCACGTTGCTAGGTTTCCATTCTCTTCCATGCAATTGGCAGTCAAAGTATTGCTTTATGTAAAAAGTTACAATCATTATAATCAAATATAATTTAAGACATGCTAGGTGGCACGATGTTACATCAGAACCACTCTCAAAGCTACAACAAACTCTTGTCAGTGCTTTTATTATGAAGTCTGGTTTTCATTGGGTTTCTAATTTATTCATGAGTGTTTATCCAAACTTCAGATGCATTTGTGCATAAATATGATTAAAACACGGTTATTTTATATTGAGAAATATGAAGGTAATTAGCAATGTAATGAATTGAAGGTCATAGCAATCACGTGCATTTTTACTTGGTTTGTACTTATAAGTATCTTTGCACATGTACTATTTCCTTACTGCTTTGGCACGCTGGCTTACAAAATTTCCATTATTCCCTGTTTTCAATTTCAAATCCCATTCTAATAGGTTATTGTAGCATTTCTATTTCCACTACTGGGAAACTGCCAAATATTTAAAGCATAAAAGGCTTTTTATATGGAGTAAAACTGTTGTCTGTCTACATACATAATATTTCCTGTGTTGCAAACTCTCTCAATTTATCTTTTCTTGTATATCCAAAATCTGAATTCATGTACATAACAATATTCATTCTCAAAAGAAACGTCTTTAGACCCCTACTTTAAAAAGGTATACTGAACACATGATTTAAGGCGTTTCTAAAATCTAAGTGAAAACTGGAAGAATCCAAAATGTATTACTTAAAAACAAAACCAAAAATATCTTTAGCCTACTTACTTTTTTTTGAAGTTACAGCACCTAGTTTTGAAACAAGCTGTACTTTTTTTTTCCCAGTACATACCACATAATTTGTCTTTTATTTGTGATTTTCTTATTTCTAATAAAAAAATTACTATGATCATCAAGTTACAAGCTCTGCTTTTGGAAAAAGACTTTTTCTTATGGGAGAAAATTCTAGGAATATTTTTATGCAGCTGAATATGGAATGGAAATATCACTGATGTCCTGGAAAATTTAGTGTATTGCACACAGTAGAAATCTATTTTTTCAGATTACATGGTATTATGAAAAAACAATAGCATTCATAAGCATTTAAAAGCTAGTATAAGTCAAAGTATATTTCCAGTTCAGCTGTCTAAATTAAGTTAAAATTACGCTTGCATGTACATTTATATATCAAAATAATAGTTCCCACAATGTTGTTTCAAAGTCTAGAGCTATGGTTTCTGAACAAAAAAGTTTCATAACGTAACATGGTAATTTTAATAAGCTAATATTCTAAATGTTAGAGCAATATTAATGGATGAAATCTTTTCAATGGACAAATGGAAAAAAACCCCAACAGACAAACGATAGTCAACTTTTTTCTTCTACACAGTGAAATGTCCACTTCTAAGACTGAAAACTGTATCAGAAAATTTGACATACTGAATTTGTAGGAGAAGTGTTGCATACCCTGCTCATACATATAGGCATATAACTGTAATATAAAAATATTTTACACTAAATATTATTCATATATTCAATATATAATGTATTTTAGAGTAAGCTGAATATATTTTCTTGTTAAAGAAATCTATTTCCTCTTGTAATTTCTTCTGAAATTCAATGATGCTCAAAGTTTCTTCTAAAAAAATGTTTCTGTTTCATCAAGCTGGACTGTAATTTGGCTGCAAAAGCATACAGATTTTCTGGGAAATACACAGGCATGTAGGTGGTGATTAGGGCCTGAGGCTTGATGAATAGTAAACACTGTAGTAAACAGGAAAATCCCCATTGCCTCTCCTTTTAAATAAGTTTGTGTGTGTGTGTCTTCCCTAACCATTCTTCCTTCTCCTAGCCCTTCCAATCCTTTCTGCGGTGTTCTTCTGTCCCTTATTTGAATCTAGATGTTGCATATTTGACTTTTTTATTTTGGGTTTTTCAATCCGTTTTCAGCATGATACATATCTTTCAGGTTTTTCTCTGATGACAAACATAAAAAATGTGATAGTGATGAACTTCATGGGTAAAAATGGCTTCTATTTACATTAACAGCCTATTACAGGTGGAAAAATAAGGACACCACCTCCCCTCCCCCCCCTCCCCCCAGGCTTTTAGAACAATTCAAAGCCAGGCTGGTTTTTTTAACATTGCCATTGATGTAAACCAGAAGGATAATTCTGACATTGTGTAATCTGTTCTCTGCTCTAAGAGGCAGAGCGTCATTGTGCATGCCTTGTTCTACTCCCCAAAGAAAACCACAACCACAGAAGAGTGCCTCACGTACATCGGCATGCCAGAGCATCCTATATTTTCTTAGCAAAGAAAGCTAGAAATAGAACATGTACCTTAGGAAAAAAATTCAGTTGGCCTTTTTTTTTTGGTAGGTGGTAGAGAAGTAAGGCAGTAGGACCTAGTCCAAAACTCTAATACAAATGTCAATTAAGTTATCATGTGCCACCTGGTCCACAGAATCACAGAATGGCTGAGGTTGGAAGGCATCTGGTCCAACATCCCTGCTCAAGTAGGGTCACCCACAGCAGACTGCCCAGGACCATGTCTGGATGGCTTTTGAACATCTCCAAGGATGGAGACTCCACAACGTCTCTGGACAACCTCTGCAGTGCTTGGTCACCCTCACAGGAAAAAAGTGTTTTCTGATGCTGAGAGGGAACCTCCTGTGTTTCAGTTTGTGCCCATTGCCTCTCGTCCTGGCACTGGGCACCACTGAAAAGAGTCTGACTTCATCTTATTTATATCCTCCCTTCAACTATTTATAGATATTGTTAAGATCCCCCATTTTTTGCAATAGCTGGAACTACACAAACAGGTTTTTTGTTCTGTTTTGTTTTGTTTTGTTTTTAAGGAGCACGGAACACTTGAAGGCCTTCCTAATTCTCCTTTATGTATATTAATGGATTGATTGGACAGCGATGCATGGTCTGTGGGGGACTGCCAGAGTTACCCTGCTTCAGTTTCAGTACAGTTCCTGCACATTTGGTAATTACCAAGTGAATCACTAAGTCCACATGATTCAATCAAGAAAGACTGTTAATTTAGTCTTATCATGCTGTGTTACTTTGTGGGTTTAAAGACTAGTGCAATAAACAGACTTGTAAGTTCAGTTTCTTTTATTAGAACTACCAGGTCATTTTTCTTCCAGTTGATCTCGTAATTCCTGAAAATAAATGTCCAGTTTTTCACACTGGAGGCAGAAAAACACGGGAACAATTTGTCCAGAGAAGTTGGGAACTTTTCATCCTTGGAAATACTTAGAACTAGACTAGACTAGACAATGCTGTGAGTGATCTGATCTAGCTGGCTCTGCTCTGAGCATGAGGTTGTACTACATGACCTCCAGAGAGCCAACCTAAATTTTTCTGTTATTTTGTGGTTCTATTCTATCACACCTCATACCATCAAGAAACACCCTGTGTTAGAAAGAAAGTTACTAATAATTAATATGCAATTATCATATTGTAAATTTCTAGTTATCTATGTTGCCTTCTACGTTAGCACCAGAAAAAGAACAGATGTTGATGTTACCACAGCTGAAAGCTGTGTTGTTCAATGAACAACAAAAAGCAAAGTCACTATACTACAGTCCTTAATGTATAATATAAATGAAACATTACAGAAGTAAAAATTGTTTGGAATCTAAGTATCATGTTGTATTTTTACTGCAGTCCAGAACAGCAAATGCTACAGCAACACCATTTTTAAGGTTTTATGAGTTATGAGAGGTCCCGGTACCTGACTTTTTTGCCCTACTCAGCCTGAAAGAGAGGCATATTGTTCCTGGTACAAATAACACAGATTTACAACCACATGTTCTAATGTTAGGAGGTCTAGCATGGATATGAAGGTATACATAGGTCTGACTAGAGCAACTTACTAGCAATTTTTTAAGGCAGAGATGGTTTCAAGACAGGAAAGGCATAGTTGTCAAGAACAAGGTATTTTTATAATAATTTAAAAATAATAAAAAAGCAATTAGGAACACAGGAAACCATTTGTTCAAAATGTTTCACCTTCCACAAGAACAACTAGACTTTCTCTCTGCTTTGCTCCCCCAGCAAACAACAAAAACATATTTAAAAGCCATTCCTTTTAATCTCCCTTTAAATTCCAAACTATAAGAATGCACAATCTGTAAAACATAGAGGGAAACAGATTTAGTCTTAAAAGTTAATTTAATTCTGGTAAACCATCCATTCCATCTGTCAGCAGGAATATAGTGTTCTGTGATACCACAAAAACGTGTAAAAAGTAAAATATGCTCTTGAAAATTACATTAAGCTGATGCTTGAAAGGTGAAATTCCCTCCATCTGTGTGTGATGCTTGAGTAATGAGGCTCTGCGGCACCTACTCCAAACCCAGACTGAAAGTACAGAGCTTTGTAAGTGACCTGCCCACTCTGAAGAGGTCTGAATTCACATACGGATGGATCCTGCTGGTCTCTTTTTGGTGCATGTGCTTTACCAAGTGGTGCAAAGATGGGAGGAACTGGAGTTTGGTCTGGTGCTCCATTTTGGAACCATAATCACGATGCATGTGTACTGGCAATGAAATTCACTTGGTTGCTTCCCTTGAACACTCACTGACAATCTGAACCTAGTACACGACACAAGCCTTTCATTATTAATAGGACCCCACTCATGCTCCGGGAGCAAACTGCTGGAGGACCTCATGTCCACCCTGTGATTGGGGCACTCTAGATGATGCTGCAGGACAGGACTTCCACCTTGACTTCACTGGGAAGGAAATAGCTTTAAGTGTACCCGTGTAGTGCACACAACATGACTCCGAACTATAAAAGCAAGTGGATTTAACACCTAAAAAGAGCCAGTGCAAAGTGTTAAATTGCAGGTATCCTTTCAGTGAACAAACTAAATCTAGAATAAACTTCATTTATACAAAGGATGATGCTACAGTGTGGATGAATGTCTCTTTGGTGTGCATAAAACAATGTGTTAGTCACCTGCTTCTGAAATTCAGGCAAGGAAAATTCATCAGATCACAGTTTTGCCTGCAGCTTGTGTTATGGCCAATGACTGATATTGCTCCTGAAAAGAAGACAAATTACTTTTTACACTGAACAGGAATATGATGGTTATGTAACACATAGTTTAAACATGGTTTCATCCAGTCCACGATCTTAGAACAGTATACCGTTGTTTGGAAAGATTTATAAAAAATCTACGACATAATTTTTAAAAATAGTAAAAAACATCCTGCAAGATTTTCAGCCTATTATTGTACATTAGGGGTCCTACGCCTCAGTATGTGTGCCACTGTGACAAGTGCTCCTTGAAAAATCTGTAATTCCAGTGGTTAAGAAAAAGTGAGTTCATAAATTGGGAACTTGATTACAGAGAGATTTGGGTAAGATTTCTAAAACCAAGTGGTTTAGCAGTTTTGCCCCACTGCTTTGAGTATCGAAATGTCTTTTGCAAATGGAACTTCACTACATCAGAACACTAATTTCTCAAAGCTATCATGGAAATTATAAAAAAAGGAGCTAAACTCAGATCTCCTGCAACTCAATCAGTTCTCTATCAACCCTATGTTTGTTAGTGAATGAGAACCAAAAGGTGAAACTAGCACTTATGAATATAACTGCAATGAGGAGAAACATATGAATTAAATCACAGATATAATGAGAACTAGATGGCATTTTTTGAATTATTCTTATTTTATAATCTAAAAGTTCTAGGAGCAATCAAAATAAAGAAATAGAATTTTACACTGTTTCGTACTTTGTATGAACTGTTCCATTGATTGTAGGGCTCTAGAAATGAAAAATTAGTTTGTTCACTGTAACACTTTCAATGAATCATGTTTAAGGTGACACTATGCTATTATACTACAAAGTCATGAAGTAGAGAAACATAATGACCTCTCTTTGTAATCTTAGAGTTTTCAATGGAGTATCCTCATACAGCAGTAATTTGATATTTTGCAGTTTTAAAATGTAATTGAAAGCATTTTTATTGGATACATTCTCATTACATAGCCACACAGCCTTCATTTGATAAAGCTGTTTAACAGCAGACTGAAAATGAATTATCAGTCAGAAGGGGGAAAAAGCCGCTGATGAAAAAGGGAAAATAAAAAGCTTGGAAAAATTTTAATCACTGTAAATTTTGAGATAATGACATTGCTCTTCAAGGTATTCTGCTTTTTTCTTTGCCAGCATTCAAAACTCTCTGTATTACATTAAACGCTTCACTGCGGTCTTGTAAGGTTTTCCTAAAATTTAACCTGGCAATTCACTGAACCCACACTGAAACAACTGCACTGTCTCACTTTCCTGATGTGCTACCAGCTTTCTCCTTTTCTTTATCTGTTTTCATTCACTAACAGCTCATTTGATAATACAGCCTTCATTGTCAGTTCTGAACAGCTTTATGAAGTACTTACAAACAAGTAAAGGTTTAGCTGTCTTTCTGTTTTGACAGTCTTTGCATCTTTTACCTCTCTTTGTAATTTTTCTTCATGCTTTTCAGCTTTCCTGATTAGACAAAGGACCTGGCACTGTTTTTATGCCTCAAACTCACACGAATGAAGCCCAAGTTAGGTGTTCTGCAATTAAGGATGATGTGCATTTCAAATTCAAGAAATTGGCCTAATGTCATAACAACTGGCTGGATTTGGCAACTGGTTATGTACTGTGAGCCATTTACCTAACATCAAATAGCACGGAATTATGCCACTAATTCAAAATAGAAAACTCTTAAACTTTTCTAGTAGAGTAACAAACTGCCATAGATAAGAACCCCACAAGAGGGATCAAAAATAAACAGTTTAGGAGGCCTATCACGCTTCATTTTTTTCCTAAACTGTTTCTAGGCTGAGAATTTTTTTTCCACACTAAAGCAAGTCATAGGAATTTTGATTCTTTTTTTCTTAATCTCTAAACTCTAAATCTCCCTCAATTTTGTTCATTTATTTCAGCGGTTCCCAAGAGACCATTCTGATTTCCACAAGTATGCTCTTATAGTGATTGATTCAGAGACAAAACAGAAAAGGTATGAAACCAAACCACTTATAATAGAAAAGTAAATTCTGTTGCTGTAACTAAGGACAACCTCCTCTCACTTAGCAATAAACTACATATAGATTTTGTCAGTAATTGGCCAACAAACGAGCATACAAAATCTACACATTTTTCTCTTGAAGTTTCATGTGTTGTCTGTTCTAGAATACCTCTACTTGTCTTATTTGATACGATCATAATAAACAGATTTAGGGTGCTGGGAAGCAGAAGGAAAAAAATCCACATTTATCAAATAGAAATTCTTCTGCTTATTTGAGCAATAGAAATGTAGACAATGCCTCAATTTTGGTTTCAAGTTTAGCATAGTTCTTTTACAGTACATATAACCGTCTCTGATGCACTTCTCTTTTTTTTTTTATTCCCTGAAATTATTGTAGTCACCAACTGCCATTTCAGTCTTCTGTGATCCAAATGTTTCTGCTTTTTACTCCTTTTTCATTTGATCTATGTATATTTTTTCCTTCACTTCTTCACTACAGTGTGATGGCTCGGACTGCAACTCTAAAGAGGTCTTCAGACATGGATTATCAGTAAACTGTATATCCCTCCCAATTTCATCAGTGGATACAAGTGTCAAATATTATTTTTCCCATTATATTTCTTTCTGGTGTTTCAAATAGTAAGGAATATAATCCACTTCATCTAGTTATTTCAGCTTTTAAAGTGGAAAAAGTGGTATTAAATAATTCATGATGACTACCTTTGAAATTACAAAAAACAAGACATACATCTTCTGTACAAATATCATGCAATGGTCTCTATCCTGAGTGCTTCATATTACCTTTCAGAATATGTGGATGAATTTAGACTAGTAGTCAAAATAATAGATAAGAACTCCCTTCTTAGATATTGTCTGGGACATTAGCATGCAGAGTTACTACTGACTCGCCTAATTGTTTGCTGAGAACATACATTTGCCAAAACAGCCAGATTCTAGATTTCACTTACATCACTTACATACCAGGGTTCTTGGAGATCCTAATACAGAAGATGCTGCCTCAAATGTTATTCAAATCTGTGTCTCTTGAGCTTTAAGATTAGACTGGCAAGGAAAAGCTGTGGTACAATGGAAGATGTGACCTTTCTCATTGGAAAATGAGATTTTAAATGACCCACCTTGAAGACCCAGCTAACACACCAGTGACCCTTACACACCTAGCACTTTTTATGCAAAGAAGAAAGATGCACTGAGTTAGGAAAGTAGGCATGTATTGGATGACCTCACAGTTGATACTGTGTACCAAAAGCACTCATATGCTGATCCATGTCGTAAGACTTGACAGAGGGCTGTGGAAGACCCAGCAAGCAATAATTGCCACAGAGTGGCCCCTTGCTTGCTTTGTGAGGAAGAGGCATCTTTGCTTGATACTTGTCCAGCATTTGCTAATAACTGCACTGTACCTTTGGCTTTTTTCTAGACTAAGGATGGGCTCATCAGTGTTTCCTAAATGGCTGATAGCTCATAATTGGGGTAACTTCCACCTTAGCCTTTCAGAAAAATTCTCAACAGAATCAACAATGGAAGAAGAGAAAGAACTAAGAGTGTCTCTCCTTCCTCCTGCTTAACTCTCTCACTAGGCAACACGTATTACTTTCAAAATCTGTATGCATATGTTCATATTCTCATGGGTACTTTTTAGGGTATGAATGAGATGCATACTTAAGGCATTTTGATGAATAAATTGTTAATTGTTTTAGCGAATGAAAATCTCCTATTGTACTAAATAAACTGTTACATGTGCACACATTTGTAATACGGTATTTATAATACAGTACTTCTTTCAGTAAAATTACTTTTACTGTACCTGCTTCTATTTTCTATTCTTAAATCTAGAGACAGCTACAAAAATTAACTTATTCAGTAATCACACAATTAAGCATTTCAATCTGCAGTGTTAATTTATCAGCATAGCTGCTGCTGAAATCCAGCTTGGCTATCCAGACCTTCCTTCCAAATACATATTAAATATATATATATATATATATAAAGTTATATATTAAAATACAAAAATATATAAATTTTCTAAATATACTTAACCTGATTATACCCTCTGAGATATTTCAAACAACACCCTCTCCTTTTTCAAAAACATATCTTAGTAAATGCAGAAAGTGAAAGGGATGCAGAATATTTTAAAACACTTTATCTGAATTCAGGGAATATTGCTGAGTATTTAGGAGAAATCATTAAGAAAGAGGTTTATTCAATTCTGGGTTATTTTCTGTGTAGAAAAAGAAATCCTCAGGACATGAGGTGACAGCGGTCCTGTAGCAGCATGCTCAGTATACTTTCAACAACAGTTTTACGGATATATGTTCTTCTTGCAGCTTCTACTTTCTATTACTATGCACTGTTTGCCTCCCTAATCAGCTGTAAGGGAGAGAAAATGCAGTGATAAATGGTACACACCATCATAAATGTAACCAGAGTCTGATAAGAATACTCTTTGAAGTCACTGGTATAAGTTATACTTTTGCCATAGAGATAAAGTTTTAGTATACTATACAATGTCCTCCTCTTTGTGCCGGTCCATGATGTTCAATAAATAAGAAGGCGAATTTTCTCAGTCAGAGGCATAAAAATAGTATGTTGCACCTATGCAAGGAGCGAATGATTTTTTGAAAAATTGGGCTCTTAAATTGTATTATGTATAACAATTCTTACCATTGTAGTTCATCCATCCAGATAAAATGGTACCTATTTCCTCTTTAAATGTCAAATATGTAATATATATTTTGAAATAGAAAGAATACCTTAGGGTACATGCTAATGTACTCCCTTCAATTACATTTTATGATTATGACCTTTATTCCAACAATAATTTAATGTTTTAATTAAATTTGCAACCATTTTCATTGCTGCAAGATGTCCTTCATCTCTCTGTACTGTAATTTAATGAAGTGATTTTCAATCACAATCAGCAATATCTAACAATAAATTTTAATACCAGTTTTCAGGAGTCTAAGAGGATCTTTCATGTTTTAAAACAAACTTCATATCAATGTCCTGGCAAGAAATAATTCCGTCCTTTACTGTAACCAAAGAATACACATTTTAAGTTTTGTCAGCCAGCTCTTGAGATGTGGAATATTAAATATTTCTTCCAAAAAAGAGTTCTAACAAAAAGGTCCTTAATTAAGAAAAAGGGGGGGGGGGGGAGGAAGGAATGAAACTGTTACAAATG